>PVIR01001124.1:0-135781 GCA_004026965.1 Petromus typicus | reverse complement strand
AGGTGAACGCATCTCAGTGAGGCAACTCTTCCTTCTTCCTAACAGCTTTCAGTGTGTCAGGAGCCCTTCTATGTCATTTTGGGAGAAAATCATTTCACGATTAAATTGTGATTTGATCCGAGGGCCAAGTTACCGCTAAATTTGATTCCTGGAACCAGAAAAATTCAACAACAACAACAACAACAACAAAGCACTGGCAAAAATTTTGATTAGGGCTGTATGAGGCCTCATCTTGCCCATGGCCCAGCTGGAGCATGCCCGACCATTACTCCATCTGCCTTTGGTCAAGCTGAGGCCTTAATGGTCCCGTGATGCTGTGACACTCAAAGGCAAGATGACACTAGCTGAGGACAAGCTGGCTCTTTCAGAACTGAGTAGTAATACAAAAGAGAATGGTTTCACCTGGGGAAGGACAAATTCCATATCAGCCTAACTCATGACACCTGTTGTTGGAAGAACACTTTGCTCCTCTTGCCATCCTAATGTGCTTAGGCCCCTCCTCAACCTGAGACCCTCAACAGGATAAGATCCTCCTCGTCTTAGCATTACCACTTTCCACCTTGTCTGATACTTCCTGCAATTATAAGATCTCACCACTTTAGGATTATCACCGCCCTCTGAGCCATCTGATACTCTCTGAGAGCTTGATAAATAGTAGCAAGCTCGGAGTGTCTTTCCCTTTGTTGTGCAGAGTGGCACAGACCAGGCCCAAAACACAGCTTTTTCTCTAAGTCTCATATCTTGTCTTGTCTTGATTCTTGTGTTTTAGTGGCTTACATGAGACCAGGACATACAGCAGGGGTTTTGGTCGTGTCCCTTTTACCTTTCCCTATATTAGCATACTGACAAAATGATCATGTTCTACCCTCCTGGTTATCCATCCACTCCTGCTCCTCTCTGTGGTAAATTCACACTTCAGTTCCCCACGCACTAGGCCCTCAGACCAGCCCTACCCCATACAAAACAGAGCAGTCATCATCACCGGAAAAAAGTCCTTCAAATGAGAGTCAATAGCTGAGCCAGGGATTTAGCTCAGTGGTTCCAGCACCTGCCTGGTAAGGGCAAGGTCCTGAGTTCATTCCCAGGTAACCACATAACACAGTGCTGGGCTTGGTTGCTCATGCCTGTAATCCCAGTACTCAGGAGGCAGAGGCAGGAGGATTACTGTGAGTTCAAGGCTCACCTGGGCTACACAGTGAGTTCAGGGAGAGTCTGAACTACAAAGGGAGACCCTGTCTCAGAAGGAAAAAAAAGAGAGAGAGAGAGAAAATAGTTGAGTGTCACGGTACATGCCCATAATCTCAGCACTCCTCAAGTTGAGGCAAAAGGTTTGTAAATTCTGATGGCAAGTAGCCCCAAAATGGGCTACTTATCAACTTAGCAAGATACTGCCTCAAGAATGTAAAACATTGGGCTGGGGAGTTAGCTCAGTGCTTCCGGCGCCTGTCTTGCAAGCGCAAGGGCCCAGGTTCGATCCCTGGTAACCACATAACAATACTGGGCATGGAGACTCACCCCAGCAGCAACCAGCACCACATACCACAGTACCAGGCATGGTGGCTCACGCCTGTAATCCCAGCACTCGGGAGGCAGAGGCAGAGGCAGGAGGATTGCTGTGATGTGAGTTTGAGGCTGAGCTCAGGGCCAGCCTGAACCACAAAGCGAAACCCTGTCTCAAAAAACCTAAAAAAAAAAAAAAAGAATGTAAAACATGGATTCAGTGTGAAGATCCTGGTTTCACTTTCCTGCACCAGAGAAAGAGTAAGTGATCACTGAGTCAGATCCTGGCGTTCCACGTGCTGCTGCATTAGCATCTGCACTGGGAGCTTCTCCCTAACTGAAAGCAAAGGCTGCTTCCAAGCCCTACACTTGCCTCCTTCTCCCTCTTGGAGCAATCAGGAGGGTGAAGGGGTTACAAATACAAATGCCCACAATGCAAAGCAAACTTGAGTCTTTTGGGAATCAGTCCAGAAGATGACACAGCCTTTCTCCCTGCAAGAATCAAGACTGGCAACGGGCTGGTTCCTCCGCAGATGGAACCCCTCAAGATGGACCTTCCTAAGACAGCCAGTGGGACCCAGGCAAACTCTTAAATCCGTTTCCCAGTAGACACTTTCTGTGGCACAAATTGCAGCATTCCACTGCCAATCATTCAGTGTTCTTTCTTTGTAGCTGTTAGTAAGTGTAGGTGGAAAAGTGTCTTCTCTGCTTCCTCTCTACATCTTAATCTTCCTTCTCATTCCCTTATTCTGCTTTATAGAAAGACTCTACTTTTTAAAAAAATAGGCTGTTTAGAGCAGTTTTAGGCTCTCTGATGGATCCATGTTCATCTTGATAGTCCATGATAAAGGAGCAATTGGTCTGCACAGGCTGAGAGCACAGGGCTATAGCTCTAGGGTGTGTGGTGGTGATGTTTTGAAGCTCATCACACTCTACTTTACTCTCTGCTCTTCTTGCTGCAAGTCTGGGCAGGGCCTGGGCTGAGGATCAATTTCCTTCCCTTTGTACCTACCTTGGGTCTTCCTGTGGTAGATAGTTGGACGGGGCAGTAGTTGAGCCCCAGTCCCATTACAGCTCCCTGTGTAAGACTGTATCCCTTGCTGAACCACTTTCCTACTCCATGGGGAGAGGTTCAGTGATCCCAAGGTTCCCTTACACCTGGCCTTTCCTAGATATGTGTCCAGCCACAATTTAGGAAAGCTGGGCAGTGGGATACAGTGCCTAGTTCATGGTTGGGAACCTCTAGAAAAATAACAGGTTGAGATAGAGATTAATTCAATAGGATTCTTACATATAAAGCAGCCTTGGAGGTCTTCAGCGTCTTAGCAAATGTCAAAACCCTCACCAGGGCAGACTTTCCTTGCAGGTCACTTTTTTTTTTGAGACAGGGGTCTCACTTTGTAGTTCAGGCTGGCCCTGAGCTCAGCCTCAAACTCACATCACAGCAATCCTCCTGCCTCTGCCTCCTGAGTGCTGGAATGACAGGAGTGAGCCACCATGCCCAGCACTGTGGTATGTGGTACTGGTTGCTGCTGGGGTGAGTCTCCACACCCAGTATTGTTATGTGATTACCTGGGATTGAATCCAGGTCCTTGCGCTTGCAAGACAGGCGCCAGAACCACTGAGCCAAATCCCCGGCCCCTCCTTGTAGGTCACTTTAGACAGCACATTGTGCCTCTGCCTGAGCTCACAGTTCTCCCTGGGTCCCAAGAGCCCTGTAGGACTCCTGCCTTGGGTCAGAGCCCACAGCAAAGAGTGATCAGGGCAGCAGCAGAAGACACCGGAGTGAGGTCAGGAAGTTTCCTGGCTTCACTGAAAACCTGCTGATGAGGCCAGAGAGCTCCACGCTCCTGAGCAGCAGGCTAGACTTCCCTCTCATCTCTCCTCCTTTGCTCACAAACATCGTCATTAAATTATTGAAGGGGAGAGCTCTGGGGTGGAACAGATAACACAATTGGGGCCGTAGGATCCTCCTCACTCACTTGAACTTGGGCAATACTCTCCTGAAACCCCTGAAACATTCCCAGAAACCTCCGCGGTCATCTCCAGTCTCCTGCTTAGTGTGTGACACAGGCCTGAGGGGGAACAAAACCTCAAAGACAGAACTGAGAGAGACAGGAAGTCGGGAGCCAGGATGATCAACGCTGGTGCAACAGACCAAAGTCTTGGTCCATCCAAACCACTAATTTTTCTTGGTGATCAATTAGGAAAAGGTGAACTACATGCAACAGTGAAGCTGCATGCAGGGAGGAGTTAATGTACAGCTCGTACAGAAATTAATCCATGCAAGACTCATAAAGGACAAGACAAAATATGTTCAACAGAGAATAGATTAAAATCAATTTTTAAAAAAAGAAAGAGGAAAGAAGAATAGAATGAACAAAATAGAGAGTTGTAAGTAAGCCTTGTCCTTTTGATCATGAGAATGGAATTTGGATGCGAGTTACCCCAACCTGGGCACATAGGCTTTGGCCAAACTCACTTCTCTGAACAAGCCAATTGTGGGGTGAGCTCCTTTCAGCCCACACTGACCGATAATCAATACTGCAGTTCCCAGCAGCGTTCCAAGTCCAATCCTCCTTCCACATCCCAAAAGAAATAGAGATGAGAATATCCAAGATCCAGGAAATTTCCAAAGCTTCAGCCCAGGGCACATTCATTAGGTACTGTGGCATGACCTACAGTGACCTTCCCCCAAATTCCTCAACGGTGCATCCATAGGAACTGCAGGGAGTGTGTGTAATTATGACAGAGTGAACTATGGGAAAGTCACACACCCTGGACACCAGTAGGATGACTCAGCACCCTGGCGGTCATATCCAGAGCCACCCAGTGGGAAATGCCCTAAGCAGAACACACGTTTTTGTAAACCCAATAGCCTGACTTGCATTCCTTCCTTCTGTCTCTGACACCCCAATGCCACTTCCCTCTCTGCTTTTTGTTTCTGCCGGGTTGACCTGATCTCACCTTCCCCGTAACATCAATAAATGAAGCTACTTTCCCTTTTATCATTGGCTGCATAACTTGCATTTCTTTGCTCACTGTGCCCCAGAGTCTGGACTTTATTTCTTGGGAGCCCGTCACACAAGTATCAGTAATGTAAGGACCGAGTCTGTGTGCGTGGGACAAGACTGTGAGGGTGCGTGATGACAGATCTGTGGAAGCAGGAGCACCAGCCTGGGAAAGGTTTCTTCTTAGCTGACTACACAGTCTCCACCTTAAAAGGGATTAAATCGGGCATGAAATCAAGAGCGGAATAAAGAAAATAAGGTCTAGAGAGAGATGTGCTGGTGCAGTCCCTGATCCCAACTGCTCCGGAGGGTGACGAAAGAGGATCACAATTTTCAGGCCAACCTAGGAGACATTAAGGGTGTGGCTCAAAGTTTTTACAAACTTAATGAAGACTTAGGAATGTGTTGGACATGGTTGTCCACACCTGCAGTGCCAGCACTCCAGAGGTTGGGGCAAGAAGCTGTACTCACAGACCAACTCCGCCAGATTGGGTCACAAAATTACAAAGGCTCATGACGTAGTTCAACTATGCTTAATTTCCTGCATCCCAACACCCTGAAAAAAACACAAAAAAAGCCCCGTAAGCTCTCTGTGTATGTGTGTGTGTGTGTCCCTGTCTCTGTCTCTCTCTCTCTCTCTCTTCTTGTTTTTCTCTCTCCCTCTCTCTCTTTCTGTCTCTCTCTGTCTCTCTCTCTCTCTCTCTCGTTCTCCGTGTGTGCGCGCACGTGTGTGTGTGTGTGTCTCTGTCTCTATCTCTCTCTGTGTGTTTCTCTCTGTCTCTCTCTCCATCTCTCTCTCTGTCTCTCTCTCTCTCATTCTCTGTGTGTGTGTGCGTGTGTGTGTGTGTGTCTCTGTCTCTGTCTCTCTCTCTCTCTCTCTCTCTCCATCTCTCTGTCTCTCTCTGAGGCATCAGCATTGCCTCCAGATAAGTATAGACAATGGCTTCACAAGAAATCATGGGTGGAATCTGAAAGATGGAGGACCTCCCTGTTTGTAATACCAGAACACAGAGGCAAGGGAAGGGGATGGGTTCTCTGGGAGACTTCAGAGTGGCCTAGACACCCAAGAAAAAAACAGATCTTCTTGGGAGACAGGTAGGCCATGGTGTGAAAAGGAATGAAACACAGTAAAGCTCCCTACAATGCAAGTGAATGTTGTTTTATTTCTGTGAATACAGAGCAGTAAAGCTTGGCAAATTTGTGAAGGCCAACAACTCAACACAGACACATCTTTATAGCACAGAAGAAATATATGTGTACAGATGTTCATCCCTGGATCTAGTCCAGTATCCTAGAAACTCTAGTTGATCCAACACTTCTCTTCTTTCTTCTGAGGGTGCAAAAAAGCAGAGAAAGGAGAAAATGTTACAGAAACTGTGTGAAATGATAGGAAAAGGGATCAGAACTCCAAGTGCACAGGAACAATCAGCGGAGAACGAGGGTCAGCATTCTGGCGAAAATCACAGGCCACTTTGAACACTTTGAACTGGGGAACTCCAGAGTAACTGCATCTAGGAAATGTCCCTCCAGTGAGCCTGCAGCGAGTCAGGTTGACTGGATTCGCACTCTGGTGGCAATTGGTGCTTATTTTATTATTGCAAGTAACATTGGGCCTACTACAGGTAGCGGCCACGTGTTGGTAAGAGTCGTGCAGAAAGCTGTTTGTAGGCTTGCAGAGGTTGATGAAATTGTTGACCTGAGCCATTGCCACATTGCACTGCAGAGTATTCGGCTGGATGTGCTGAATGTCAAACCACTGAGTCCTAGTGAGGCCTGGAGGCACAGCCCCAAGAGGACTCAGTGCCCCAAATACTGCCAGCAGCAGTAGCAGAGGAAATCTCACATCTCCCACCATCTTTCCTGTGTAGGAAAAGAGAAGATCAAGGTAATAATAGAAGGAATAAGACCAAATTATTCACCGTAACTATTCATATTCTTCTTTTGCTTTTTAAGATCTCACAACCCTTTTTAAAATTTCCCTCACATACAGTCTCACAGTTCCAGTGAAAAGAACATGAGGTGAGTATACTTTTCCTTCACTGGCAGGACCTCTTCCCCTTTCAGACTGTGCTCATGTCTTCAGTAACCCTCATGTCAGAAACTTGGTTTGTCACCTCTTCCTCCCCTGAGATGCTGACCTTCCTCTCTGACCACCTCCTCCCAGCCGTCTCCATCTCCCACTCACCCAGCCCCAAGCGCTCCCTCTCACCGTGTCTGTTCCGGGGTCCTGGTGAGCTCAGAACAGGGATGAGTCCAGGTCTCAGGCTCCTTCTGCCTTTCTGGCCGAGTAGCGCTGCTTGTGCCAGGCAGGGAAGGATAGGCTCTGAGAGCCAGAAAAGAGACACCTGCCTCTCAGCAGATCTGACTCCTGCTGCAGTGAGGACTCTCTGGACTTTTAATCTCCTCTTCTGTGTATGTTATCTGCCTAACTGATATTGTTATCAGTCTTTAAAAAAGGAGAACTTTCCTTTGTGTAACAACTTTACTCAAAACTCACAGTTTAAGAGAAAGCATCACTTCCTAGGGCCAGGGATTTAACTCAGAGGCCCCAGGCCTGCCTCGCAAGCACAAGGTCTTGAATTCAGTCTCCAGTACTGGGGTGTGCGAGGGTGACCACTTCCTATTAAAGGTTTAGTGCTTTCTTCTTAATTAGAAGCTTTGGTGTTTTTGTTTTTTTTTTAACTCTGTGATTTCAGTTTCTTCAGGGAAAATGTAAATATGATGTAGAGCCTCCACATTCCAGGCAATGCTGCGTGTCCCAACAACAGACGTGAGTGAGCTGTTCATGCTCGTGTGTGTTCACTGGGCCAGACCCTGGGCTCCTCAGACACAGGGTTCATGTTCCAATGAAACACAGAGTTTGGCAAGTACACAGGTATGTTGTGAGTATAAAGATAAAGATAGAAGCACTGACAGGGTGGCGGGGACACTGCAGCGGCTGTGGGGAGACTGTGGAGAGTGGGAGTTACTGGGACACAGCACCTGGTTGAACTGTGAGGAATATTGGACGTGGCTGAAGAGGGTGATGAAGAGACCTATACGCCGTCAGGAAAAGAGAAACTTTGGCAGTTTCCCTTTGAATGTCTCCATTCCTTTCCACTGGTGCTGCAATACCCTGATTCTCACCTTTGTGTTTCCTGATGGTTCACGTAAAACTGCCCACATGCACTCCAGGCCACACTTCTTTCCTTACAACCCAATCCGCTTCCAGATTAGTCTCTTCCAGCAGAGTTATAATAAGTTCACCATTTTCTTCAGTGCCTAATGGTTTCAGTACCTACAAGCAAAAAATAATGTCTATTTGAGGTTGACCTGCACTGATGTTACTTACACAATACAAGCTTCATACACAGAAGCCAATGCTTTTTGGTGTGGTGTGGTTTGGTCTGAGCCAGGGTCTGTCTCCCTGTGTTCTTATATAGCTTCGGCTCACCTAGAACTTATCATCCTCCTGACTCGGCCTCCAGGATTCTGGGACTACAGAAGTAGACTTCCATGCCCAGCTCAACACTCAACTGCTTTTTTACATACCAGCAATAAAGAACAAGAATTTAAAACTTAAAACATAATATCATTTATATTGCTCAAAAAAAATGTCAAATATTTATCATCAGTCTAAAAAAAAAATAGGGCCAGGGATTTAGCTCAGTGGGGCTGTGCCTGCCTTGCAAGCACAAGGTCCTGAGTTCAATTCCTGGTACTGAAAAAAAAAAAAAGGTAAAATTTGTGTATTAATCAGCTATTTGTTGCTACAACCAAATGTTACAGGGGGTCAGTGACTGTTAGAGCTGCTTTTAGATTCTGGTTCCCAACTAAGGTAACTGCATTCATCACCTGTGGCAAGGCAGACATCCTGGGACAAAGGCATCGCAAAGGAAAGCGATGACCTCATGGCCATCTGAAAACAGAGAGAGAAAGAGAGAGAGAGAGGAAGAGGCAGAGGGAGAGGAAGAGGAAAAGGGGGAAGGGAGAGTGAGAGGGGGGAGGGGAGGGGAGACCCAGAGAGAAAGGGGCCAAGTACCAGATAGAGTCCCCCATGCTCTGTTCCCCTCAACAAGAATTGTTGTTGCCATTACTCTTAATGCCATCAAATCATGTTCTTACCAATGGATTATCTATTCCACTGGTAAAGTTAGAACCAAAACTATCAGCCACCCATCCTTCAGCTTGATGAGCGTGCCCACCCTCTACCAAGCTGGGAAGGACAACCTCACATTTTGAATTCATGATATCAACTGAAATAAGTAAGACACATGGGATAGATATTGCATTGTTTCCTTTACAGAAGAAAGCAAAATAAAAGATAGATAACAGGAAGAAGAGAGATCTTTTTCAATTAGGAAAAGGAAGAGAAAAGAGAGAGGAAGGAGAAGGAAAGGAGATGGAAAAAAATTAAAGAAAATGGAAATAGAGCTTTTGAAAACAAGAGCTGCAGGGAGCAGGGACAAGTTGGAGGAGTCAGGGGTTAGGGGTGAAAAAATTAAGATGCATAGTGTACATATACCAACTCCTGATGATGAATATAATCATTATGTGCTCCAAACACATACTAATAAAAACAAATAAATGCACAAACAAAACAATCCCTTAAAAACAGAAAACAAAGGGCTGGGAATTTAGCTCAGTGGTTCCGGCACCCATCTTGCAAGTGCAAGAGCCCGGGTTCAATCCCCAGTAACCGCATACAGCAATGCCAGGCATGGGGACTCAAGCCCACCAACAATCAATATCACATACCACAGTGCCAGGCATGGTGGCTCATGCCTGTAATCCCAGCATTCTGGAAATAGAGGCAGGAAGATTGCTGTGAGTTTGAGGCTCACCTGGGTTACATAGTAAGTTCAGGGCCAGCCTGAGCTACAAATCAAGACGACCCTATCTCAAAAAATAAAACACAAAGTAAGCTTTTTAAAAGACATATAAATCATATAAAGCCTTTAGGGAACACATAAATCACAATGAGATTGATATAAAGAAAAATATAAAACTGATGCAATTTTAAAACTAAACAAATACATAGACGTTCCATGTTTGTAGGTATGAAGACTCAGTATTATTAAGCTGTCACTTTTTCCCAACTTGATCCAAACACTAATCTCAAGCAATACCTCAGGAAATTATTTTATGAATATGTAACAAATTCTGAAGTTAATGTGGAAAGTCAAGATCCAGAATGTTCAACACGATGACAAAAAAGCAGCACAAATTCAGAAACCTGAGAGTCTCTGACTTCAGAACACTGCACCTCAGTAATCAAGAGTTAGCTAGTCAGTTTCCCGTTGCTGTAACAAAACTGCAGCTGTCAGTTTAGGTGATTCCCACTGTGAGATCCGAGGAGGATGGGAATGAAATTCCACACTGGGGTGACAGGTGGCGCTTTGGGGGCGATAAGGGCTAGACAGAGTCACCAGAGTGAAGACCTCAGAATTCTGACATGTAGTTGTATAACAAGAGTGAGAGGGATCCTTTCCTCCAGGACCCTCCTCTCCAGGGAGCCAGACACCCCTCTTTCTGTGACAAGAGCCCCGACTGCGGGGAAGCGTCACCAAAGGGAGGATTCATCAGGCGAGCCTAACGCTGTTGAGTGTGGACAGCCTACCCCCGTGGGGTAGCAAGCTTTCCTTTTGCCACATCCCCTGTTATCCCTGCTGGAGAGGGGGCTTCACTGAGATTTTACAAAGTTCCCGACCTACCAGAAGACAGGCCTGTTCAGGAGGGATTAGGAAGAGAACAATTTGAGTAGTGTGTTGTGTCCAACATGAGCGAATGAAGACACTGGGAGCAGGACCCAAACCCTCGCAACTCAATTCCACATTCATTTCATGGCTGCTCCTGCCCTCTGCTGGCGAGACCGCGCACCTACACTTCTCGGTGGACGTGCTCACCTGAGCTCTCTCCGGCCAGGTCTTCCCCAATCCTGGAGCCCGAGTGGGCACCTCGATCTTCTCGCTCCGACTCCGCGCATTCCTGGCAGATCTTCACAAGGCACGCAGAGAACTACCGCATTTGTAAGATTGTCGCGGAGCGCTAGTGCAGTCCTCATTTCAAAGGATCATGTGCTTCACTGTCATATCAGAAAGTTATGTATTTAATTCTGTCAGCCATTCTGGTCCTCGGCTGTAAAATGAAGGATTTAGAATTAATGACCTTACAAATTCTTGCCAATGCAGACTCTAATTCTTTGAAACTCTGACTAAAGTGTGTGTGCATGTGTGCGTCTGTGTGTTCAAGTATGCACTGTAGAGAAACGTCTACAGAAAATGCAAGCCACAATTCTGAACTTTTTTACTATGTAAATATGATTTTCTTCAAAGATTATAAATAAATCCAGAAAAAAATCCAATTACCTGAAATAAAGTTACTATCCTCCGTGTACATATATGTTCCTTTGCAGTACATCCCGTTTCCTTCCACCACATGCCCTGTTATCCCTGCTGGAGAGGGAACTTCACTGAGATTTTACAAAGTTCCAGACTTACCTGTACCCATCACTTCATTTTCTATGATATCAGCTACCCTAAGTAACCACAGAGAAGAAGCAGGGTGCATATACTAGAAGATCATTCATACATACATACAGACAGACAGACAGACACAGAATTCCCACCATTTTCATTACATTATATGGTTGTAATTGCTCTATTTTTTTACTATAGTCATTAATTTTTAACTGTTTCTAGTAAATAAATTATCATAGAATACATGTATAACATACGTTCATGAAATAGAGTACTGTACACACATGAAATAATGTAGTACTGTATACAGCACTAACAGTACTGTACTACACTCTACTATATATCTGGAGTTCAATACTACCCACTGGAGGTCTTGGGATTTAACCCTCACGGTTAACGGTATCTACAGTAATGCTGTTGTTGCTGCTGTTACTTTAATATCATTAAGAAAATCATTTCATTATTGTTGTAAGGGCCACATGCAAAACCCTACCCCTGAGAACTCAGAATTCAACTGAGCAAAGATCAACACAAAGAAGCACAAAACCAAAGACCAGCACAGAAAACCAAAGGATGATTTTACTCCTCCAAGACTGTCCAGATTTCAGAACTGCTCAATACAGTTGGGGAGATCTATCAGTCAGCACCTCTGAATGTCCTTAACTGACTGTCCCTGTAAGCGACACCTACTAGTGACTTGCAAACAAAAGCCCTTAAGATTATCAAACAGATGAGGAGGTTGTGATGGACACTTTACAGATTAAAATACTTCAGCCTCATTCAAAATTTTCTGCCCTCTGATATTCCAAGGATCACTGGAAATAAGAGAAGCCAGAACCTCCCTGCTGCACTTGCTTCGGAGGAGACGCGGGGACTGAGCCTCGGCAGTGCTGTCCGGCAGGGGCACGTTCCACGCCTGCGCAGAGACCCTGCAGGTTTGCATCTGTGCTGCACTGCGCCCGACGCACTGTCAGACTTCACTATCCTCATGGTTCCCTGACCCGAAAAGGAAAGAGGCCCCTTCCTGAGTTCACCTCATGGGTGAACAGCACAGCTACGGGTTGAACTCTGATCTCTTTCCTACAAGTTTATGCCCTCCACAAAGGACAACAAAGTTGATTACTCTGAAAGAAAGGATGTGAAGAAAGCAGAGGCTGAGATAGAGTAACAGATGATGCTCCTCTCAGTAAAATGTCCTTCTCAAGAAATGATTTGTAGAAAGAACAAAGCTCGACAATGTAAGAGACCAAGGAACTCTCTCAAAGGCACCAAAGGGAAAATCCAACTGCTAAATATCCCATCAGCAATCGCTACTGTCAGGGGATAGAGCAGTAGCTCCAATGGAGAAGCCCAGGAGGTAAGGGTACAGACCCAGGTAAGCCTGACGGTGTCTCTCAGCATTTTCCAGGTCTCAGGATTCTTGTACCTTAGTTCCATCACCTGTACTAGTAATCAATATTTCACTTCCATTAATTCACCTTCCCACCCTGTTTTGCTGAATGCAGGAAAAATATTAAAGTATAGGTTTGATGTATTGATTATGCAAACACATTGAAATACAACAAACCCATAGCAATGAGCCCTTTAAATGTGTCTTTCTGTGAATGTCTAACATCAGCCATCTCACCTTTTATCAGCTGTGCACATTTCATTTGTTGTCTTTTGAGGCAGTCTCACACTCACTATGTAGCCCAGGCAAGCCTCCGACTCAGAGCAGGCCCCCAAGTGCTGCAATTACAAAGTGTACAGAGTGTGGGCCACCCCCCGGCTCATGCTTCATTCTTTACATACAGCTTTGTCGAACTTCAGCTTGAGAAGTCTACCTGGGAGAATGAAAGACTGAGAACAGTAGAAACAAAACACTTAAAATGAATGCCAGACGCCGTGGCACATATTTGTGATCCTGCCATTCTGGATCACATTCAGGAGGGTTGCTATAAATTTCAGGCCAACCTGGACTACATAGTGAATTCAAAGACAGCCTGAATTACAGAGCAAGGCAGTGTCTAAAAAAAAAAACAAGAAACAAAAAAAGTGAAAGAATTTGTCGTGTTTGTCCAGTTTTGTTCAAAAAGAGGTTAAACGAAGCAGGCTCTGTTTCGTGCTTATAGAAACATTCCTAATTGCATGCTGGGACAGTTCTTCACATTTCTCATGGAATTAACAAGAGAAGTAATTTTTGTGACCATTTGTGTCTTTTTTCTATGATTCCATGAGCATGCGGATAAGTGAAACTTTTAGTCTCAGGTTTAGCAAAGGTCCTTGAGAAATCAGGGCCAATGACTAACCCAAGGGCTGCTCTTTCATGCTTGACTTTATAAGGTCAAGAGGAACTCCTAATGATATTGCTACATAAGTCAGCCCATGTGTCATAGGCTGGGAAAGTCTCAGACCGTGGCATCGCTGCTGGGATTTAAGTTCCTTTGGTGTTGAGTCTTTCTGTTTTGGCTTGGTTTGGTTGTTTTGTTTTGTTTGTTTGGTTTGGTTTTGGTTAGGGTTGGGTTGAGTTTGGGTTGTTTTGTTTTGGGGGGGTTATTTTGTTTTGTTTTATACCAGGGATGGAACTCAGGGCCTCATGCTTACCAGGCAGCTACTGTGCCACTAAGCTACATCACCAATCCTCCCTTGGTGTTTTTGACAGTGGACTTTGCTGTAAAGTCTCCAGGGACTTCTCCCTTCTCTGTTCGTGCACAAATCAGTGTCAGATTCCCACCTCCTGTCTCCCAACTTGGCTTTGTGCCAAAAGAAGCAAGTGTACTTGGCAAACCGGTGGACTTCAATTTTCTTCTCCAGTTTTGAAAGGGAGCAGAATGACGAATCCTGTACTCTCCAGTGACTCCAACCGTCTGAGGGCATTTAACCTGGTCAGTCCAAACTAGATCTGAACCCACAGTCAACAGGAATTTTTAATCCAGTAATGACTTAAATCCCCGAAATATTTTCAAAAGATTAGAAAGAGATTTAAAACAACTCTTTCTTTGTTTGCTAATCCACTCGTTTGTATTGTCAATAAAACATATGAAAACAACAGTTTTGTTGGGCCAACCACTCCTCCTCTGCTCTATAATGATGGCTCACATGCCTATGTTCAGATTTCTCTATAATCAGGAAAGTTGCTTCTCTTCTGTTCTTTTCTTGATTTTATTCCAGCTCCACCTTCAAACATCGAATCAGCCTTTGCAGTTTCTGTACCAGAGCTCAGAGTGCCTGTGCTGACCTCCTTCTGGAGACTCCTGATCTTGCTCTGATCCTCAAGGCGTGTTTTGAACTCTGTTTTGTGATGTTCTTGGGCCACCAGTCTCACCTGAGATTGAGGAAAGCAAAAGGCACATCCTAGGAGAATCAGTGGTCAGTTCAGGATGACACACCAGTGCCTTGTTAAGCATGGCTGATATTCCTGATGGTATCTTTTACTTTGTGAAATTTCTTCTTCTTTTTTTTTTTTTTTTTGAGACAGAGTCTCGTTTTGTAGTGCAGGCTGGCCCTGAGCTCTTTGTGTAGTCCAGACTAGCCTTGAACCCACAGCAATCCTCCTGCCTCTACCTCCTGAGTGCTGGGGTAACAGGCATGAGCCACCTCGCCCAACACTGTGGTATGTGGTACTGGGGGTCAAACTCCAGACTTTGTGCTTGCCAGGAAGATGCTGGAACCATGGGCCCCAGTCCCTCCCCCACTTTTTTTGAAACAGGATCTCTCTATTTAGCAGAGGCCAGCCTCAAATTCATAACCCTCACACCTCAGCATCCGAGGGGTAGGTTCATAGCATGTTTTTTTCCTCAGTGTTGTCTATCTGTTATCTGATTATATCCTCCAAACTTATTCAGTGTATGCCATTATTACCAGCATTTTACAGGTAGGAGTCTGAATCTTACAGAGAATGAGTCAATGACCAACATCATTAGGGCTTATGTTCAGAATATGTTGTCTGTAATCTAAACTCCTAATCACTGTTCCAAAGACTCACATAATTTCAGAGACACAAAGTGACAGAAATAACTAATCTTTGTTCATGAGCCCTCCAATGTCAATAAATGTCTTCTTTATGACAAATTTGTAATAGTTCCATGTCATTTATAATTAATCCTCCAAGTTTTTAGGGAAAATTCCTTTGTTCCATTCCTCCCCTGATATGCCCTTCTATAATTCCATTTGAGCCTCCTTTTCCAAGCTCTATAGAGAAAGAAAGAGATTGTTATTAGTGCTCACAGCATGAAAATCCCTGAACTCTCCTATTTCATTCCTGCAACCCAATCAAAAGGGTCAAAACACACAGCTGTGCAGTGGCCCTGAGAAGAGACCATGGAGACTGGACACACAAGGCTGGACACATGCCAGGGAAAGCACAGGGCATCAACCTCCTTCAACCAAATTTACTTAGTCCTTCTCAGTGTTGGAATCTAATTCACCCGCACCACGTTACTATGAAAACCCTTCACCTGGCCCATGCAAAGAGTATGTACTACAACGTGCACTGTGCTAGAAAAATTTGCCGCTGTCCAAGGGAAGCTGTACATGAGGAAGTGACAGCTCCTTATCAGCAGCTTAGGGGTGCATATTGCAAGAGTGACCACAGCTAAAGAACTGCCAACACTGACACTGATGTGGATTGCAGCAGCCCTGTGGCCAGTGTCCTCAACAGTTATTTACACATCAGTTGCAGAAAACATTTCTTACCTTACAACTTCCCTTCATTACAAATAATGGTATCATGAGGCAATAATTCAATGGCTTCTGTGACACTGATGTGGCAGCTCATGGAGTAAAAACAGGTGGTAATCGTTTTTGTTTTTGTGACCAGGGATTGAGCTCAGGATCTTGCGCTTTTGAGGCAGGTGCTGTAACACTGAGCTACATTCCCAGCTACTGTGCCTTGTATTAAAGTCAGAGGGAGGGGGCCGGGGAGTTAGCTCAGTGGTTCCGGCGCCTGTCTTGCAAGCGCAAGGGCCCGGGTTCGATTCCCCGGTAACCACATAACAACACTGGATGTGGAGACCCACACCCAGCAGCAACCAGTACCACAGACCACAGTGCCGGGCATGGTGGCTCACGCCTGTAATCCCAGCACTCAGGAAGCAGAGGCAGGAGGATTGTGATGTGAGTTTGAGGCTGAGCTCAGGCCCAGCCTAAACCACAAAAGCGAGACCCTGTCTCAAAAAACCTAAAAAATAATAATAATAATAAAATAAAAAAATAAAGTCAGAGGGAAACTACAACAAATTAATCAAGAAAGAATCAGAAATGGTTCAGCACCGTCAGGAGTAAAAGTATGGGTCACTCCTCCGAGGAAAGACCTGCTGAGGTGCTTGCTGAAGGCCAACAGTAGAAGAAGTAATTCTAAATACCAGCTATGATCCCTTGAAATGAGGATTGTAACTGTATTAGTTCTGTAATGCAATTCTAACATAACATGATACTGACAGATGTAATACTAGTTCTTAAGAATTGTTAAGCCTAGTCATACTGTTTAAGTTATGAATGTTCTGAGTAAGCATCACCCAAAGAAAACCTGCCTTCTCTTCTGGGGAGAGAATCAGTGCATTTCTGTGTGTATGCAGGATAGTTATAACATGCTAGGTGTAATTATAAGTTTGTCTTTGTATCTGGAGACTAGTTTAAAGAAATGTGTCTGGTTGTCCAGTTGAAGAGGGGTAGACTATGATGGTTGCTTGATGTGTCAACTTGAGTAAGAGAAGCTCAACTAAACTGGCTCAGTGATTCCACATCCTGGGTGAGGAAGACTCATCCTAGGGCAGCTCGTCCCCTGGATGGTATAAAGGAGAAATGAAGAAAGACAAAGGTACTCCTGGTTCTTCAGAGGAGCTCCAGTCTTTGCCTTCACTTTGGACATCGTCTCCTGTCTTCTAGCACGGACTCTTCAGCTTCTGGCACAGATTCTACACAATTCCAGCACAGACTCATCAGCCTTCCATCGCAGATCCATCGGCCTTCCGATAAAGACTCATTCAGGACACTGAAGCAAACTCTAGAGCTTTGACTAAATCTTTTGGTCCCCATTGTGAAGACAGATACTGCATTCTTCCACATCCAACTCTGTGGGTGGCCAGGCTGGCCTTGCAATCACACTGACCCTCCTGTCTCAGCCTCAGAGTGCTGGAAAGCACCACCATGCCCTTTCTCAACCCTGCTTTTCTGAAACATGGCTACATAGTCCCAGCTAAGCTTGAATTCACTATGTAGCTAAACTTGGCCTCAAAACTACAATCCTCTTGACTCAACCTGCCAAGTACTGCCATTATAGAAACATACAGTACCTGGTTGTATTGTTACTATTTTATTTGAAGACATTATACCCTAACATTTTAAGATACATTTTTTTACTAGTGCAGTTGAGTAGTTTTCTAAATACTCACTATTTGTAATCACTTATTATGAGTTCTGTTTCAATCTCAGTAGTCACTTCTTGATGACTTGCCAAGACTATAGCCAAATTTCCTTCTGTATTAAGCAAGAAGTCAGATTCAAATGTGCAGTTGGATGAGACTTTTCCCGGATCAATATTCGACAGAAGGTAGCTTACTACAGGGCTTGGAAGTTATGACTCTCCATATAACAGATTTCATTTTCATCATAGGAACTACAGGTAGGAAATAGAGTCTATCATTTGAGGGACGCAAATGAAAACAAACTGAGATTCCATCTCACTCCAGAAAGAATGGCTGTTATCACAAAATCAACCAATAACAAAAGCTGACAGAGCTGTGGGGAGAAAAGAACTATTTCCACTGTTGGTGGGAATGTAGACTGGTGTAACCACTGTGGAGATCAGTGTGGAGATTCCTCAAAAAACTAGGATTGCAGGTCCCATTTGACCCAACTATTTCCCTGCTGGGTATATTCATGAAAGAAATAAAAGCACCATACCACAGCAACATGTGTGCACCCATGTTTATAGCAGCAGTTTGTGATAGCTAAATCTTGCAAAGAGCCTAAATGCCCATCAACAGGAGACTGCATAAAGAAGATGTGGGTTTTTTAATAAAATGGAATATTACTCAGCCATAGAGAATGATATATATCCATTTATCCTCAAATGGATAAATATTTCACATACTCATAAGTGAAATAAATAGGACGCAGATGTGTGAATACTGTATCATTTCTCTAGTATGAGAATCTGAGGCGGTGAAAGAGGTCCAAAATGTATAACAGGTATTGTGAAATAGGAAGAAAATGTTCAAAGGAAACAGGGAAAGTGAGGGGAGCAAAGAAGGGAAAGAAAAAACTTGATGGTAAAAAGGAAAAACTGGGAAACAAAGCTTATGTATATAGACAATATTCTGACCACAAAGTATGTTCACATCAATACCAGATGAATAATCCCCTGCATATTATTTGATCATAGTGCATTGGAGCTAGAAACCAATAATAAGAAAGCCACAAAAACTATGCAAACACACGGAGATTAAATACATTATTGAATAATCAGTGGATCACAGAAGAAATCAGAAATTTAAAAGTTCCTAGAATCAAAGGACAACGGGAGCACACCCATGAGACACAAGAGCATTTCTGTGAGGGAAGTTTATTGCTGTAAATGCGCTAACACTGCACACACACAGCAGTCCCACATAAAGAACTTAATGGTGCATCTCAAGGTTCTCAAAAGACATGAACAATCCAAATCTGAGACTCATGGAAAGAAATTATAAAGATCAGAGCAGAAATGAATAAAATTGAAACAATACAATAGTGAGTGAATCAAAGAGTAGGTTCTCTTTTTTCTTTCAGCTTGTTTGTTTTGTTTTATTTTATTTTGTGTAAGTCTGAACTCAGTTTCAAACTCAGCAAACCTCCTACCTCTGCCTCCTGAGTGCTAGGATTACAGGCATGAGCCACCATGCCCAGCATTGTGGTATGTGGTACTGATTGCTGGTGGGCGTGAGTTACCATGCCTACATTGTTGTATGTGGTTATCAAGGGGATCGAACCCCCCGCCCGTATGCTTGCAAGGCAGACGCCGAAACCACTGAGCCAAATCCCCAACTCAAAGAGTAGCTTCTTTGATAGAATAGGAAAGGGCCTAGGAATATAGAAAAGGGAGAAGAAGAAGTAAAAAGGGTCAAGATGCAATGTGTATATTTACTATTCTGCCATGATTAATTTATTTACTGTGTATCACAAACATACGCTAATAAAAAAATCTGAGTGGAAAATTGTACCCTTAAATCCCATTCTAGCCCGATATTTTCCTGTTTCTTCTGGTAGATGATTATTTAAAGAACACACTATTTTACCAAGGTGACAATGACTTTTCACAGTACATACTAGATCTACTCAGGGAAAATTTATAGATATTATCTCATGCCACACAATACCACCGGGCACAAACTCATCCACTATTCAGCCTTTGAAGCCCACTCACGTTCTACTTCAAAGTCCATGAGTACTGCCAGTGCCAGTTTGGGGCCAGATCTATTTATCCCTTGATCTCTGAGGAAGCAGTGTTCTTTCGATCTAAACTCTGGGCTCAGCCTTCCTGGCACAAGTAGCAGCATCCTCTTTATATGCATGCATACAAAACCAACTCAGGATTTATCTGTATCTTGTTCAGAGAACACTTTTAAAATAATCTGTCCATTACTACCAACTTCTCCTGCCCTGAAAGCTTTCTCCTCTTTGTTAGGACTCTAATGAAACTCTTCTTTTAAAATTCATCAACCATAAGGCATCCAGATAGCCAACAAAATACATCTTCCGAACATACAGCTCGCTCACTCAAAATACTTCATCAGGTATTTATTTGAAATCTACTGTGAATATGTGCCAAACATTGCCTAAGTACTGGGGATTTAGCTAGAACTACCTTAGATCCAGGTAACTGGTGACCCTCTCTAGACTTCACATTACATACATCTATCACAATCCTACAAAATAGTAAATTAAGAACACAGATGTGCCTCTGTCACTTGGGATCCAGTACAAACCGTAATCCTAAACTTGTTTGTGAATAACCTGACTCTGGTCCAAGGGAAGCACTTCAATATCTCTTACCCTACGTCCTCAAAAAATGCGGGCATTCAAGTACGTGCTTCAAGTAAAGGTAGGATCTGGACAACATAAACATTGAGATAAAAGAAATCATTGACTTGTCAAGGTCTTATTCCCAGATAGCATGCCAAATGTGTCATTGGCACCATTTATGTTTCTTATGTTCCAAAATGACCCACAAATTAGCACCGTATTCCCAACAGCTGTACATGTCAGCTGAAGTGCAAGAAGCTCAGTTAATATATCCAGATCCTTCCCCAGTCTATAGCAGTCCATACCCTACTC
The DNA here is from genome assembly GCA_004026965.1 of Petromus typicus. NCBI lineage: Eukaryota > Metazoa > Chordata > Mammalia > Rodentia > Petromuridae > Petromus > Petromus typicus. Next base: position 115,518 of record PVIR01001124.1, on the reverse strand, counting down.
TTCAGATTTCTGGCCAGGACTAAAAGTTCGCTTTGCCTCAGGCAGATTTTGCCAGTCTTTCCGAAGTACAGGGTCAGTCTCAGGAATATTTGCATATCAATTGATAATTGGCCGTTTGCAAGTACTCCTTTTTCTCATTGGCTGACACCGTCTTGGACACACGGAAGTAGCTCCCCGGGGCGTGGAACTGTAGTTCACCTACCCTTCCGCTTCCGGTTTATTTCCGGAGCCATGGCGACCGCGAGCGGACTGATGTTAAGCAGATGGCGCCGGAACGTTCCAATAGTTCTGCAGTCCCGAGTAAGTGTCTGTTTCCTCTGCTGTCGCAGTGACAGGGTTTCCAGACACACATCTGCTCCAAGAAGGAGCGTCCTCGACAGCCCCTCCTCTGAGGAAGCGCCTGCATTCTTTTCTGCTCCGCAACACGCTTTTCTTTCCCGGCTTCCAGGCCCTCGCCGCCCTCGTTCCCGGCGTGACCCATGTAGATAACAAGTCCGATTTTCTGGGGAAGAAGCCGCATCGTCTGCATCCTGGCATCCTGCAGCTCCCGCACGTGCGGCTGCCACCCGCACTAGCTGACGCCGCACAGTTACTGCTGCTTGGTGAGTAACCACCGAGTGGGAGGCCCGAAAAGAAACGAGGGAAGGCCTGTGTGAAAGTGAGCCCGCTTTTCGTCTTCGGCCCCCAGACACCACAGTGTCCAATCTAGAGGAGAAGGTGCAGACCCTGGCCAATTACCTCTGGAGCCGACATTTGCCTGTAGAACCAGAGGAGTTGCAAAGACGGGCTATGCATCTTGAGAAAAAGTTCCTGGAGAACCCAGGTAGGATTCAAGAATATTTCCAGATTGGAATATCAGTGGGAAATGAAAAGTAAGGAAAAATTTCACATCCTAAAATTGAGACTGCAGGGCTGGGGATTTAGCTCAGTGGTACCGCACCTGCCTCGCGAGCGCAAGGTCCTGAGTTCGATCCCTGATACAAAAAAAAAAAATTTGGTTCAAAGAAAATTGATAGTACAGCTCCTTATTTGACCTTTTGGCAAGAGCAGTTGTTACAGTGCCTTACTAAAAAGTAGACTGATCCGCTGGTTGCTTGCTCATAGGTTTTGTATAAAGCTCAGAAATCCAGCTTTTTGGGCTTTGTCCCGCCTGCAAGTCCACAGGATTAGGATGTTCTACGTTTTTATTCAGGTGAAATATGGCTTCCCTCCTGGTACCAAAACCCTCTGCAGACATGGGAGAAGCATATTTTTATGATGATGAGCTTCGTATTACACACCTGCCTTTTTCCCTGTTGTATTCCCTGCGCTCTTCACAATGTTTGGCTCTAGGTGTTTTGTTTTGTTTTGTTTTGTTTTGTTTTGTTTTGAGACAGGGTCTCACTTTGTGGTTCAGGCTGGCCCTGAGCTCAGCCTCCAACTCACATCACAGCAATCCTCCTGCCTCTGCCTCCCGAGTGCTGGGATTACAGGCGTGAGCCACCACGCCCGGCACTGTGGTATGTGGTACTGGTTGCTGCTGGGCGTGAGTCTCCACGCCCAGTATGGTATGTGGATACCGGGGATCGAACCCAGGTCCTTGCGCTTGCAAGACAGGCGCTGGAACCACTGAGCTAACTCCCCGGCCCGCAAGGTGGTTTTCAGTAGATAGTTTCTCAGTAGTACCAAACTGAGCACAGTCATGACAGATTTTCAAGCCCTTTTCCTCCCCATAAGAACGTTGGAGACTGCTGGATCTTAAATTGGGAGATTTGACGAAATCCACGAAGTCTTCTCCTTACTGTATTCTTTACATTTTTCTCGTACTTGTCTTTCATATCAAATGAAACTCATGGATCTTGATTCATTAAGCTGAATAAACAGCCTTTAGAGGCAGGATCCTGTCCAGTACACGCCCTCTAGTGGTGATGGTGATTACTGTCATTCTTCCCTGAGCCTTTCTCTAGGTTTGGCTTCTCTGGAGCTTTGAGGCTGCTCAGGGGAACCAGGGAGGATTGGGTTGGCCAGCGCGTTTAATACTGGATCTGATCCCTGTTTCCTCTAGGTCCTCACCTCTAGTCCTTGTTCTCACCCAGACTCAACGCTGTCAGAGGAGAAGCTCCAGGGAGCAGTGCTCCATGCCCTGCGCAGAACTACCTACCACTGGCAGGAACTGAGGTGAGGAGAGCTAGAAAAGGTGCGGAGGAAACACTGGACTTAAAAAGCAGACCCAGGGGTGTGTAATTACACAGTCTTAGTAGTGTTCTCCGAGGTACATGGGCTCTCCCATCCAGGGGAGTGGAAAGGTTGGAAGAGCTCCAACATAGATTTCATCTTCTAAAAATCTATAAAGTAACTATGGAACTCAGGTTATTTCCCAGTGGGCATGACTCTGATTTTCCTTGCAGCTACAATGAGGAGCTGAGCCTGGTGTACATGGCAGCAAGACTGGATGGTGGCTTTGCAGCAGTCTCCAGAGCATTCCATGAGGTGAAAATCCCTCAACTTCCAACTGGAACACTTCTGCCTTAACCCCTTTTTCTTTTTTTTCTTTTTTTTGGTTGTTGTTGTTGAGACAGGGTCCTGCTTTGTAGTTCAGACTGGCCCTAAACTCACTATGTAGCTCAGGCTAGGCTCAAACTCACAGCAATCCTCCTGCCTCTGCCTCCAAAGTGCTGGGATTACAGGCGTGAGCTACAATGCCCAACACTGTAGTGTTTGGTTACCAGGGATCAAACTTGGGACCTCGCGCTTGCAAGGCAGACACTGGAACCTCTAAGCTGAATCTCTGGCCCAGAGTATATCTAGTTTAAATACACCCTACTTTTCCAGAATACCTACCTCCCATCTCTTTTTTCTCCCTTCCTCCAACCTTCAAATAAATTGTCTTCTTTTAATTTAAAAATTCACTATTTTATAAGCTTTCTATTTTAGAAAATATTTCTATTTAATCTCAAAATACACTTACATATCTTTTCTGTCTTGGTCCCCTAATTCATATTTACAGAGACCTTAGGTAATTCTCCATTTACCCCTCTGTGGAATGTTGTACATTTTTCCAGATCCAGACTCGAGTTCCACAGTTCCAGCCACAAACCTTGATGGACTTTGGTTCTGGCACTGGTTCTGTCGCCTGGTGAGTAACTTTCTTCAGCTGCCTTTGTCAGCCTAGCTCTGAAACTTCACTTCCACCACTTCGGTATTAAGACAGAAAACAGAAGGCAAATGGGCAAGTTGGGAATTGTGGTATTTCTCCTCAGATTAGGCAAGAAAGAAGGTGACATGGCCAGGGGCCAGAAATGTCAGGTACTAAAAGGAGCCATGTTTAGAAAGACTAAAAATGAAAAGAACTTACTATACAGAAAAACTTTTACATTAGCAGTGAAAAATCATATTATCTTTGGTAGATTTTTGAGTCTGTTTTCTTCAGAAGTTGCGAATGAAGTAAGAAAATAACATTGTTAATTTTTCTAGTTATTTTAATATAACACTTGTTTCCCCAGAGGTGGGGTGGGAGAGTAAATGGCCTTCTTGTAGGGATGATTTTGAATTGGTGGTGTCTGGCAGAGGATTTAGCTCAGTAGTTCTGGAGTCTACCTGGCAAGCACAAGACCTGGAGTTCAATGCCCAGTAATCACATATCACAGTGCTGGGCATGGTGCCTCATGCCTGTAATCCCAACACTTGGGAGGCAGAGGAAGGAGGACTGCTGTGAGTTTGAGGCTCACTGGGCCTGCATAATGAGCTCAGAGCCAGCCTGAACTACAAAGTGAGACCCTGTCTCAAAAAGAATTGGTGGTTTTGGTGGGTGCTGGCCATGGTGGTATACTCCTGTAACCCAAGTATTTGAGAAGGCTAAAGCAAGAGGATCACCAGGAATTCACCAGCCTGGCTACACAGGGAGAGTTTAAGGCCAGCCTGAACCACACAGCAAGACTGTGTCTTGAATAAGAATTAATTAATGGTTGTTGTTTTGCCATCAGGGCTGCTCACACTACTTGGGGCCAGAGCCTCCGAGAGTATGTGTCTGTGGATAGCTCCGCTGCTATGTTGAATCTGGCAGAAAAGCTGCTGAAAGGTAAGAACAAGCTCGAAAGTAGGACTTTCCGAAGTTAAGGGAGTTGAGCCAGAGGACAAAAAGAGATGAATCTGGTGTCCCTGCAATGTTGTGATCTAGCAGAGGATGCTAGAGGCCTCTGTGGGCTGTGACTGGGTTGAGTAAGGGTAACAGGAAGAAGGAGCTGGTGCTTTCCTTGCCCTTTTTCCTGTTTGTTTACCAGACTGCATGTCAGTCTCATCTAGTGTTTTCCTTTATCCTCAAGGCTGTTTCTGGTCTGGTAATCTCTTCAGTTTGTACTTGTGACCATGATCTTCGTGTACACTCTGTTTTTGTTTGTTTTTTGAGGTCTGAGACAGTCTTCCTATGTGTTCAGGCTACACTTGCACTGACTGTGTAGCCCAGACTGGCCTCAGACTTGCAGCAATGCTTCTGCGTCAGCCTCCTGAGTGTGGGGGTGACAGGTGTGCACCGCCACACCCAGCTGCTTTGTGTATTGTCGCCTGTCTTCTTTCTTCCACAGGTGGTTCTGAATCAGGCAAGACTTACATTCCAGGCGTCTTTTTCAGACAGTTTCTGCCTGTATCACCCAAGGCAAGTTGCAGTACGTAGGATACTCTAAATGTGGAGTTCAGCAGAGGGAAAGCAGTGGCCCCAGTTTTACAGTCTCGCATTGATGGTTAGCAGATAAAGGAGACCAATAAAAGAAAGATAGGGACCAGAGCTCCGTTGTACTCCGGAGGCGGACCGTGTCAGCTCTCTCGTGTTCCCTGTCTCCTCAGGTGCAGTTCGATGTGGTAGTAGCAGCCTTTGCCCTGAGTGAGCTGCCCAGCATGGCTGACCGCACATTGGCACTTCACACGCTGTGGCGTAAGACAAGCCATTTTCTGGTGAGTTGAAAACTTCCCCTCTAGGCTTGAAACAGCTTCGTGGACTTCCAGTCTTTCCTCACCTTCCCTTTACTCTCGGACGTGCTTCTCTTCCTACCTCTCCATCCCTCCTTTAGGGTTTTCATCCCATCTTCTATGTCCATTGCGACCCTGACCCCATCTGCAAATGCTGTTACAGAGCTGCTGACCCTGTAATTCATCTGCCTGTTCCCCTTTCCTGAACAGGTACTGGTAGAGAATGGAACAAAAGCTGGACACCGTCTCCTCATGGAGGCCAGGGACCTGGTCCTCAAGGTAAGGCTCCGTGTTCCCCTCTCATCCCCCACTTGTCACCAAGTACTCTTGCTGTTTTGAAAACTGAGGAGACTGTCTTATATTGGAAAGGGCAACTCTTAGGAAACTAGACTTACACAGTTGTTATGTTATCATAGAGTCAGGGATTAGCAAGACTCTGCCTCCAGATGAAGAAGGCCTGAGTGTAGCATGTATAAGGCATTAATCTCCATACTATAAAAAAGTGTTGCAGCCCCTGAGGTAGGATATTACTAAGCCAAGAACTTGTCTTTTTTCTTTTTTTTTTTAGGTTTTTTGAGACAGAGTCTCACTTTGTAGTTCAGGCTAACCCCGAACTCAGCCTCAAACTCACATCACAGCAATCCTCCTGCCTCTGCCTCCCGAGTGCTGGGATTACAGGCATGAGCCACCATGCCCAGCACTGTGGTATGTTGTACTGGTTGCTGCTGGGCGTGAGTCTCCACACCCAGTATGGTATGTGGTTACCGGGGATCGAACCCAGGCCCTTGCACTTGCAAGACAGACACCAGAACCACTGAGCTAAACCCCCGGCCCTTTCTTTTTTTTTTTTGAGACAGGGTCTCGCTTTATAGTTCAGGCTGGCCCTGAACTCAGCCTCAAACTCACATCACAGCAATCCTCCTGCCTCTACCTCCCAAGTGCTGGGATTACAGGCATGAGCTACCACGCCCAGCACTGTGGGATGTGGTACTGATTGCTGCTGGGTGTGAGTCTCCATACCCACTATTGTATGTGGTTACCAGATGGATGGAACCCGGCCCCTTGCACTTGCAAAACAGGCACCAGAACCACTGAGCTAAATCCCCGGCCCCTCTGTAAGAGATTTTGAATCTGTGTACAATCTTAAATTTAGTTGTTCTAAGTAAATTTTTTTCGAAATGGAAGTTGCTGGCAAGGGAGAATCTCATACTGCATGCCAAATTCCTGCCTTTCCACTGCTACAAAGAGAAAGTTCTTTGTTTAGAGTGCTACAGATCTAACCAGCTTAACTCAAAGGCCATAGTTCATCATTATTAAAATTGAATGTTAAAAGAATCTCAGTCTCCCAGGTGTTGATTGAATTATGAAAGTAGACCCTGCAGATCCAGCTTCATTTCTTTGACTTTAGGGAAAAGAGAAGTCACCTTTGGACCCTCGTCCTGGGTTTGTCTTTGCCCCGGTGAGTCTGACTTCAGCATGTCCCCGCACACCGGTCAGAGCGTGGATGTGCCTGGAAAAGTGAGGGATGGAGCTCGGCCACTTCCCATAGCTCCGTGTCCCTTCTCACTTTACCCACTGACTCCCATGGCCCTCCCTGTCGTCTGCTCCCAACTGCCTTCCCGTAGGCCCCCTGGGTTCTATCTTCTCTTTGTGACTGTGTTCCTTTCATCTTGTGTCTTTATGTTCACAGTGTCCCCATGAACTCCCTTGTCCTCAGTTGATGGCCGCCCGGCCCCTGGCCTGTAGCTTTTCCCAGGGTTATCATCCCATCCCCTTCAGCTGGGTATGTATCCTGGTAAAATTACAACAGGGAGAAAATAACCCGGAAAAGCAGAAAGAAAAGGTTAGAGATGAGAAGAATTGGAGAACTTATAGAATAGTCTGGAAATTGCAGAGCCTGAATATATACATGATTGATAGACTCTGAAAAGACTGCACATCCTGGGAACAGGCACACATCTGTAATCCCAGCACTCAGGGAGGCTGAGGCAGGAGAATTGCCAGTTTGAGCCCAGAATGGGCAACTTAGTACAAACCATCCCCAAAAAAGGTTTTAAAAGGATGGAGGACGTACCCCAGTGGCAGAGCACCCTGGGCTCAGTCCCCCAGTACTGCAAAAAATAGGACTGTGAGAATGTGGGAACTAAAAGCTTGTCCCATAATCATTTTCCTCTAAATAGTTCTGTGTTCTTACTTTAGAATAAAAAAACAAAAGAGGAAAAATTCTCTATGGTGATTCTTGCCCGAGGATTTCCAGAGGATGCTAATCGCTGGCCACGGATCACTCAGCCTGTCCTTAGACGGCCCCGCCATGTGCATTGTCACCTGTGCTGCTCAGATGGACACATGCAGCATGCTGTCATCACAGCCCACCGGCACGGCAGGTAGAGGAGGTATGGCCGGGATCAGTGGAATGTGGCAGGAACCTGCCGTCACACTGACACAGCCTCTCTGTTTCACAGGGATTTGTACCGTTGTGCCCGTGCCAGCTCCTGGGGAGACCTTTTACCTGTGATCACTCCATCCGAGTCTCCTCCATCCCCCGCCCAAGATCCGCCTCAAAGCTGACAAGGTTCTCAGAACCCGCTGAGGCTAGGGCTACCTGGTATCCAGGAAGGAAGTGCTGATACCCCTGTACAGCTGTCCCTATTTGTTTGAAGTATTATTAATAATAAATTTTTAAAGAATGGAAGTGGATTTTCTCCTGGCCTATCCTACGATGAAGAACATCCTGAGGTTTTCGGTGCCAGACTTCAAATCTGAGGCTCATCTTCCCTGTGTCACTGTTTCAAGCAGAGCCTGACTGCTGGGGAGAGAATCTGAAAGAGTGGGGAAGCTCTTTAGAAGTGGTTCAGCAAGCCTCAGGGTTGTTCTGCATCCCACCTGAAGAGATGAAACAGCAGCTGTTTAGCCTATTCTTTTTTAGCTGTCCATCTTTTTTCTTTCCTTTCTAAGAAAGTATCTTGCTATATTCATGCTGGCCTTGAACCAATCACGTAACCCTAACCCAGTGATCCTCCTGTTTTTAGGTTCCTCTTAGCACTGACCAAATCAAAGGAAGCCCTGTATTTGGGTAAACAGGAGAAAGGATTTATGCAAAGCTAGCTCAGAAGAGAAGGAGGGGCCCATTTGCCTTAAATCACCATCTCTCCATTGGCAGGTAGGCAAGGGTCTTTTATAGTAAGGAGCAGGAGCGGGGAACACAGGTTAAAGCAGATCATTATACTTGCCTTCTCGATTCCAGCTCATCCTCTTTCCTGCGGTCCCTGGCCTCCTAGGGCTGGCATCGATACTCTACCACTTCTTTGGGGCTGAAGAGAGGAGGGAGTGTTGTTACGTGAAAATTTTAAAGTTCTGATTTGTAGAGCAGGTTGCAATCCCTCCTTTATTTTAAGCCTCCATCTTGAGGCCCTTGAGGTGCCGCATCACGTGGCTGGCTCTTCGTGTTGGGTTGCTGTGCACATTTTATCACAAGGAGCTGGAACATGAGCAGAGGAAAACCGGATGCCTGAGCTATCGGTATCACTGAAATGGTGAAGTCAGGTGGAAAAGAAATGTCTCAACACGTTGCCATGTTGTCATGCTCTTCCTCTATGCATCATCCAGCTAGGACCTGGAACCACTAAAGATGTAAACCAAAATAAACTTCTTGTCCTGTAAAAAAAAAAAGAAACAAAAGCGAGAAAGTACCTGTTAGACCTGTCAAAAGGGTGGGGCTTTTTATATATTTTAGGCAGTCATTCGTAAGATCCTTTTATAATTTTTGCAACTGTATTGGTTTTGGTGTGGTTTATACACAAATGACTCTTTGATACCTAGGACTTTGCCCCCTTGTCTCCAGGTGATTTGTTTTGTTTTGTTTTGTTTTTTGAAGGTATTGTCAGTTAACCATCTGCAGCCTTATCCCATCCTACAGTGTGCAAGTAGCTTTTCCAAGTGACAAAAGAACATGTCCCGCAATGGAGGAATGTGATACTATCATAAAAACTCTTGCCAAATACGAAAAGTCAAATTTATAACTAGTGGTTCTTGGGCTATTTATTTAGAGTTTATTGTCAAGTCTGATCTTGTCTGTTTCATAGTCCGTACCCTAGAACATTAGAACTTTGACAAATAGCAGCTACAACAGACAGAACAAGGCAAGAAGAGCCAGGCATGGGATCACAGGCATGTATCCCACGTCCAGTGGATATTTTTTAACGATGAACAAATACAATTCTCAGTCACTCTGAGACTTACTGTTCGTTTTTGTTTGTGGCAGTAAAGATGGAACCAGGGTCATCGCACATGCTAAGTAGGCACTGTAACTTTTTAAAGTTCATTTTTAAACAGCTGACCTATAGTTTGACAAAAGTATCTGTTTTTTAAATTAGCCAAATCCCAGTATTTGGAAAGCAGAGTTAGGAGGATCATGGCAGTGAGACCTTATCTCAAAAGCCAAAAATAAATACTTTCTGTTTCTCTATAATAGTTATTTGAGGCTTATTAAAAGGCTTATTATACCAACAATATACAAAATCTATTTAATATCCTCAAATACTATTTATAAATTTTAAGAAGCAAAGAATAATATATATATTGAACAAATGTTTTAGTACATCGTTAAAGCACTAAATGCTCAGGTATTTTATTTATATAATTTTTAACAATTAGCTCTGTATTATCTACAGAATGTGAAACATCTGACAAGTTAATATATCAAAACCACTGTTTCTGATGATGAAAAACTTAGTAGTTTTCAAATAAAGATCTTTGGAGGGTTTGAAGGGGTTGTTGAACTTAAATATTTATAGTGATCTCAGGATCTCACTTTGTAATTCGGGCTGGCCCCAATCTCACTATGTAGCCCAGGCTAGTTTGAACTTTCAGCAATCCTCCTGCCTCTCCCTCCCAGGTGCTGGGATTACAGGCATGATCCACCACACCCGGCACTGTGGTGTATGGTACCAGAGATTGAACTCAGGACCTTGCGCTTGCCAGGAAGACACCAGTACCACTGAGCTAAATCCCTGACCCTCTTAACCAGATTTTTATGTCACCACAATCAAATTGTCTTGGGTGGAGTGTGGTAGCCCAGGGCTATAATGGAGCACTCAAGAGCCTGAGGCAAAAGGACTGCTATGAGTTTGAAACCAGCCTGGGCTCCATAGTGAGTTCATGGCCAGTCTAACTGCATAGTGAAACCTTGTATCAAAAAACCAAAAAGAAGAAAAAGCAGTCTTGAGAACATTTTAGAACAAACAAATCCTGAAACATGCACCCAAACATAAAGATCACCATAGGGATGAGAATGAGCAGATATGAGCCTTCACCTTCTACTCATTAAAAGCATGTCTTGGGCCGGGGAGTTAGCTCAGTGGTTCCGGCGCCTGTCTTGCAAGCGCAAGGGCCCGGGTTCAATTCCCCGATAACCACATAACAATACTGGGCGTGGAGACCCACACCCAGCAGCAACCAGTACCACATTCCACAGTGCCGGGCGTGGTGGCTCACGCCTGTAATCCCAGCACTTGGGAGGCAGAGGCAGGAGGATTGTGATGTGAGTTGGAGGCTGAGCTCAGGGCCAGCCTGAACCACAAAGCGAGACCCTGTCTCAAAAAACCTAAAAAAAAAACCAAAAACAAAAGCATGTCTTGCATTTTTAAAAAGTATTTTAGAATTTTTTTTATTCTCTGAGACAGTATATAGCTGTGTAGTTAAGGCTGGTCTTGAACTTAATATGTAGTCTACACTGACCTTGAATTTACAGTGATCCTTCTGCCTCAGCTTACAACTGCTGGGATGACAGACGTGCACTACCGCACCTGGCTAAGAAGCTAACAGTTTAAACTTTTAAATAAAAGACTGCCAAGCCAGGGATGGTGGCCCAAAAGCAAACTATCTTGGCCTGACTGTGGTGGCACACACCTGTAATCCAGCACTGGGGAGGCTGAGGCAGGAGGACAGCCTACGGTGGTAGGCTGCACAGTGAGTTCAGAACCAGTCTGAGCTACACAGCACGACTGTCTCAAAACAACAGCATGAAATGCCAAGCCAGTGCTATGTTTTCATTATTGCATGTTTAGCTGACTCTCATTTCCAAGGGTCTTAAGTCTTCTGACAAACTCAAAAATTTTAATTATATTTCCTTTATTCTTTTTTAAAATTTAGTTTATTGGTACATTTTAGGTACAATTTATGATCACATTCATCATTGAAAATTTCTATCTGTACATGAAATAACTTGATTCTTATTTTACCCATCCTCCTCCCCTCCCCTCAACACCCCATATCCATTAGCTTTGTTTCCACTTTTTACTTCTTATCTTCAATCTTTTTCTTTCCCTTCTTTCCTTTTCCCCTTTGAACATTTGTTCCTATTTCACAATACCTGTTATACATTTCTGATCTCATTTACACTTTGAGTTTCTCACAGTAAAGAAACAATTCAGTATTTTAATTTTTTAAAATAACTTTTGTGAAACTAAGAGTTTTTTTTTTTTTCTTTTTTTTTTTAGGTTTTTTGAGACAGGGTTTCACTTTGTAGTGCAGGCTGGCCCTGAGCTCAGCCTCCAACTCACATCACAGCAATCCTCCTGCCTCTGCCTCCTGAGTTCTGGGATTACAGGCATGAGCCACCACGCCCGGCACTGTGGTATGTGGTATGTGGTACTGGTTGCTGCTGGGCGTGAGTCTCCACGCCCAGTATTGTATGTGGTTAATTGGGGATCGAACCCAAGCCCTTGCACTTGCAAGACAGGCGCCAGTACCACTGAGCTAAATCCCCGGCCCTAAGAGTTTTTTCTTAAGTCAGATACCTAAAGTATAATTCTCATTGGCTAACACACACACAATGCACATTAACAGTTGAGGACACCTTTGTTATATTTTTTAAAACATTTTATGAAGTTGTGTGAACAGAAAAGTATTTGGTTTTATGTTTTTTTAGTTACTGAGCACTTTTTTAATTAATCTGGTACATCTAAATAGTATACAAACCAAGCACAGACATAAGACACAACATTATAATACACATTTTCATGTCAACACACAGTCTTGAAGTTAACATTTATTGATTTTTAAGTTTTATTATTGGCATGATTTTCTTTTTTACAGTCCTCAGCAACACTTAAATTTGCATATCTCAATGTTGGATTCCAGATTTGTAGCAAGGTGAGAAATACACATCTCAAAGGAGATTAGTTGCATAGTTAATCTGACTTTGCATTTCCTTAAGATTTTTCTTTCCTGTCTTAACTGATATAAGTCTTAAGTCAATTTAAAACCTTCTGCTCCAGGATTTAAGAAACTGGTCAGAAGTTTACACATCTTTCCCTGACACCATTGTTCAAGCCCTCTAGTATGAAAGAAGAAACCAGTTTTGTCCTGCAGAGGTCACCAAAACTGTTACCAGCCACTTAGGCTTGTGTGTGTGTGCATGCGTGCGTGCGTGCGTGTGTGTGTGTGTAGGTTCATCTGCTCACTGCCCTATATCCGTATATTTCAGTATCTGTATATTTCAGTAAAAAAGAAAATGGATTTATGTAAAGCTAGCTCTGCGGAGGGGGAGGGGCCTATTCATCTCAAATCACCATCTCACCATTGATTGGCAGGTGGACAAGAGTCTTTATAGAAAGGGACGGAGTGGAGGGGACGCAGTGGAGGGGACGCAGGGAGAGAATGGAAATCTCCACACTTGCTTTGGTTTTTTTTGTTTGTTTTTTGTTGTTGTTGTTTTGAGACAGGGTCTCGCTTTGTAGTTCAGGCTGGCCCTGAGCTCAGCCTCAGACTCACATCACAGCAATCCTCCTGCCTCTGCCTCCCGAGTGCTGGGATTACAGATGTGAGCCACCACACCCGACACTGTGGTATGTGGTACTGGTTGCTGCTGGGCATGAGTCTCCATGCCCAGTATTGTATGTGGTTAACTGGAGATCGAACCCGAGCCCTTGTGCTTGCAAGACAGGCACCAGAACCACTGAGCTAAATCCCCGGCACTTAAACTGACTTTTAAAGTTTTATTTTACAGTGCTGGTTACATCAGGACAAAACCGTCCATCTCCACCCACTCCGTCCAGGCAGGATCTTTGTATTTATTGGGTTCATTTCTATTTTCTCCTTGACCTTGAAATGTGTTCCACCTGTTTGTTTTGTTTTGTTTTTTTAACTTAGGAGGTAGAATGGCTTAAGCCTCTTAGAAGTGAAAAAAATAACCCATTATTATGGGGGCTCAGTTACCAAAAGGGCACAGTCAGAAGTGAATGTTGTAACACTAGGAATTTCTACTTCATACTAGACTTTTCCATACCAGGAGCTATTGTTCTGGAGCTATAAGAAAGGGGAGTCCCTTCATCTGGGGTTCCCGGAGTGGCAACAGCACTACCTCTCTTTGCCCCAGATGGCCCTGCGTCCCCTCAGAAAGGTTGGGTTCAGGTATCAGCATCACCACCTCTTTAAATCTTGGGATGGAGTGGAAGGGTGTGCAGGTTTAAATCAAGCACCCTTCGAGAGGCAAGACCAGACTGTCCCCAATACAAAACAGCTAGGAAGATGCTACCACACACTGTCCCATTTTTTATTAGACCAACCCAAAATATTCATCCTGGGCATGAACTAGACTATCCAGAGCTCTTGGATTAGTCAAGGCATTGAAGGGGAGATGGCCCTGAGCTGTGCCTGGCAGGAAGTCTGGAGTTTCTGGTTTCCAAACCCAAGAGGCGTGAGCTGGGGGCGGGGCGTCCAGGGAGGAGGAGGAGGGAGCTGGGGCAGGGCCCTAGTCAGCTCTGCAATGCTGCTCAACCAGAGGCAACCCAGAGCGGGAGGATACCGAGAGTCTCAGGAAACCGGGGGATTGGGGACGGTTCAGCTCTGACCACCTAAGACACCGCTTCAGTTTCATTTGTCCTCCTGAGGCCTCTGCTTATCCTCTATCTCGGAGATGGAGGCACTCATAGGAGTAAAACTTGGCTGTCTGTTCGCCCTGCTGTTTCTCACGGTGGTCTGTGGCCTTAGTCCCATCTACTTCAAATGGTTCAAGATCAACGCAGCTACAGGTAGAACTCTACCCCGTCCTGGCCCCTTAACCGGAGTCTCTCAACCCTATCCTGAATCTTCGCTCTGATTCTCAGACCATCCTTGAGCTCCGGATGCTTAGTGCCTCCTCTGGCTCTTCAGTCATCTCTGTCTCCTCGGTACCAACTGGACTATAACTTCTATTCTTCTTAGGCCTCCACCGCCGAATCCTCAGCCTCCTGGGCTGTACTTCTGCCGGTGTTTTCCTGGGAGCAGGTTTCATGCATATAACTCCTGAAGCCCTAGAAGGAATTGGATCTAAGATCCAGAAGTTCACAGGGCAGGTGAGCAGCAGGTGCTGAGCACCAGGGTTTGAGGCCTGAATGATAAACAGAACCAGGGCAAAGTGATAGGGTCGAGGACAGAGAGGAGGCCACAGGGAAGATAGCAGGGCCTGTGGTGTGCGGAATGGTGAGAGCGGTCAGACTGGGCTTTGAGAAAAGCAGTAGTGCTGAAAGGTCAGGACGGAAAGCTGAGCTACTCCGTCTCCCGCCAATACGGTGATCTTTCTCCCTAGAACAGAACAAGAAGCCAAGGAGATTCATCCAGTGATGCTGGCTCAGCCTTTGTAAGTATTTCCCCCCAGCCTCCATGGAAGGGTGAGGAGAAACAGATTCTTTCATATCTAGACCTTTTTGAAAGGAGTTGTGAGAAATACCATGCGTTCCTTCTGCTCCCGGAGGTTTAGACAGTGTAGAGGAAAGGAAGCACCAAGCCTGGTCTTTTCGTATTGCGGACTCCAGGAAAAGCTCTTGCTTTACCATTACCTTTCCCTGGGCCCTCAACAACACTCTCATTGCCTTTCTGTTTCTAACCCTCTGGGTGCTGTGTCCCTGAGCCCCTCTGGCATTTTCCCTCTTCCTTATCTTCTGGTTTCAGAGCCCCATGCCCTGTTTGTGTTCTGTTACATTCTTCCATTCTCTTCAATGTCTCACTCCTATAATCGATCCCGTACCTGTCTTCCCTGTCTCACAGCCCCTCTTTCTGTTCCTAGGTGGAGTATCCCTATGGAGAACTCATCATCTCCCTAGGCTTTTTCCTTGTCTTCCTTTTGGAGTCGCTGGCATTGCAGTGCTGTTCCGGGGCTTCTGGACCATCACCAGGGCAGGAGGAGGAGTGGGGTGGGAATGCTGTCTTTGGTTTCCACAGCCATGAATCTCTACGCTCACCTAAACAGACTCCCTTACGAGTCTTCATCCTCTTGCTTTCTCTCTCCTTTCATTCGGTGTTTGAAGGGCTGGCTGTGGGGCTCCAGCCCACCATAGTAGCCACCATCCAGCTCAGCCTTGCTGTCCTGGCTCATAAGGGGCTCATAGTGTTTGGTGTAGCATTGCGGCTGATAAAGATAGGCACCGAGTCTCGCTGGGCCGTATCCTCCATACTGTCATTAGCTTGTATGTCACCCTTGGGCCTAGCCGTAGGTATGACCATAGCGGCTGGGGACTGTGAAGGGTGGAAGGGCTTAGCCCAGGCCATCTTAGAGGGTCTTGCTGCTGGCACATTTCTATACGTGACCTTTCTAGAAATCTTGCCCAGGGAGCTAAGCAGCTGTGAAGCCCCTCTGGCCAAATGGGGCTGTGTAGCTGCTGGTTTCACCTTCATGGCCTTTATTGCTATATGGGCCTGAGAGATTCCTGATTTTTCTGATGGACCTACCTACTCAGGAGGAGTTCCACCCCCTCACAAGGGACACCTCCCAAGCAGCCTTGGCCCTCAGACATTTTTGTACTAAGACAGTGACATTCATGAGGCATCATGTCCATGAACTGGACTCAAGCATTTACTTAGATGAAATTCCATTTCTTACTCCAACCGAGAAAAGAATGTTGTCTGAATGCCTGTCAGTTGGAGAACTGATATAATGACCATCACTCTAGATCTGCCTCTTGTCCATTTTATGTTGCTATGTGTGATCAAGGGTTCACCTGACCCCACCCCTTCTGCCATATTGTATTGTAAGGCCAAAATCCAGAACAGGCCTCACCCTACTACAAAAACTAACAGGCCTGAGTTTTGATTTGCCAAGTCTCAGTTTCTCGCAAAAACTGAGTTAACTTCCTTGTTCTGTAAAAGGTTAAGCCAACTTCTTTGTTCCAGTAAAAGCTGAGGCAACAACCTCTCCCCCCCCCCAAAGAGATGACGAACGAGATAGCGACATTCCCGCCACATCAGCCCGCCAAAAGTCAAACTGACCTATAGATTTAAAAATATACCCACTTGGCCAATAGGGATAAGGCACCTAGCCAAAAGCCCGCGAAAATGTGTATAAAAGCTATACAATTTTTCCCTTCGAGGCCACCCTTTCCTGCGTGTAAGGACGGTCCCGGCGCCGGTTCCTGAATAAACCTCTTGCTGCTTGCATCGATACCGTGCTGTGTGTTTCTCTGAGGTGTGTCTCCCGAGATAGACCTGTTCAGTTCTAACATTATCTCACGTTCCCCACTTGCCCAGAAGCTGCCTGGTACAGGAGGTGGTAGCACAGGAGTGGGAAAGGTGAGTGCTGGATGAGGACTGTGTGTCCTTTTTCTCAGCCTCAGACCTTGCCCCCAGATAAGAAAGAATGACTGAAATTCCACCAACCTCCTCCCACCTTCCCCACCGAAGCTGAGTAAAGGAATCAGCACTCCTAGCACTTAAAGGGAATGGGCTTTAAAACAGAGCCTAGGGATCCATAATTTCCTCCACCAACCACTTCACCGCATTCCCAGCTCCTACTTTCTGCCACCCGCAGTGGGCCCAACAGGCTGGAAATCATCAGATTTAGTGGGGCCTGTTGACATCAAGTTGCTGTATTTTTATAAACTGAGCTCCCAGTGGTCTCAGGGATGTTATTGCTACCCGTGGGCCTCGGGCTCCTCCTGGCTGCCTCAGGCTAAGGGATTAGATAGCAGTGAGTGGAAAGGGGGAAGGCCTCAGGAAAATACTTAGGGTGATTACTTGGCTCCTACAGGCTTCCTTTCTGCCTGTCCTGGCAGTTGCCTTTCAGTTTGAGTAAATCCCTGCAATGGATTGCTTCCCTTAAAAGCTGCTGAGGAAAAAAAAAACAAAAAAAATAAAGACAAACACAGAAGCAGATTATCTGGAATTGAACAAAATGGCTGCTGCCTAGCACCTACCCTTTGAGACAAAGGACTGTGTCAGATTCAGAGGAGTAATGAGGAAAGAGAAGAGAGATGCACTCCAGGAGCTGACTCATCCGAGTTTTCCCTTCTACAGTCTTCAGTGTGGACGCCCAGAGTAGCTTGATGAGGAAGCCATTCTCAGCTCAGTCTTTGTCTCCTCCCATCTCGCTCCTCCCCCCACAAATTAAACATGAAACTTCCTCACATCCAGGGGTCTGCTTCCGGCAAGATGTACATTAGAGGCTGCATAGATGGACAGATAGATGCATAAGTGTTCCTGACCTAGGAAGAAGTTCTATATGGCGCCATCTTGCTGTTTCTCCTGAGCATCAGAGGCAGGCCTGGTGTGAGTGCTTTTGTGGTCAGGGCCTCGTTCCTCAATGCTGATCAGCAGACGCGGCCTCTGTAGTAGGTCTGAGGAAACTGGCTTTCAGAAAAGTTAAATAATTGGATCACAGAGCTGTCTGGGCTGCAGATCTGTGTCTCTAGGGTTCTCTTCTCCTTCTTTAGCTTTAGCCCCACCCCGACTCCCCTTCTCTGTTAGGATCCCAGGAGACAGATGGAGGGAGTGTTAGTAAGGTGGGTACAAGGTTTTGACCAGGCAAGAAATGAAGATGGACCCTGGGGGCTGAGTGTGGACAGTGCTGTTACCTCCACTGAAGAGAAAGGAGAGGTTAACAGGATCTACAGAGGCCAGTCCAGAAGGAGCCTTAGTAGCAGAACCCACTAAAGAAGCAGGAACAACCTCGCTCTCCTGTTCACTGACCCACTGCCAGGTCTTGCTAGGAAACTCAAGCCTGGGGAATGAAAAGTCTGTTGGTGTGCTACAGACAGGCTGACCTCCCGGGGCATAACCGTTCTCTGCTACTTTCTTTTTTTGAGGTTTTGGTTTTTTTAGACAGGGTCTCACTGTATAGTTTAGGCTGGTCTTGAACTTTCAGTAGTCTCCTGCCTCAGTCTCACAAATGCTGGCATTACAAGTGTGTGCCACCATGTCTAGCCACCAAGTGATCTTACCAGGACTGAAAGGACCATAATTGCCGGGCATGGTGACACATGCCTGTAATCTTAGCACTTGGGAGGCTGAATCAAAAAGTTTGCTGTGAGTTCAAAGATAGCCTGGGCTTCATAGTGAATGCAAGGGCAGCCTGAACTACATAGCGAGACCTGTCTCGAAAAAAGAAAGGAACAAGATCTTATGGAAGCTACAGAGCTATTTTGGGACGGAAGACTTGTAAGGCTGTAGAAAAGAGACTTACAGAGAAGCACATTAGAGTATCTTCCCCTCGGGTTTGTTTCTGGATCTCTAATGCTGTTAGCATTTGAAATAAACGAGGCAGAGTTGGGATATTTTAAGCACTGATGAACCATGTAGTGTTTGCCGTCTTCAATCCCAGGAGCCCTAGATTCATCCACTTTAGAGTCCTGTGCATTTAGCCATCCATGCTTCCCTTCCTCCCCAAGTCTGTTTCTTTTCCTGTTCCCTAAATTCTTTCCAACTAAGCTGAGAATCTTTTTTTTTCTTTCTTTCTTTCTTTCTTTTTTTTTTTTTTGCGATACCAGGGATTGAAACTCAAGACCTTGTGTTTGCCAGGCAGACACAGCACCACTGAGCTACAACCCCAGCTCTAGAATCATCTTTGGTTTGAGTCATATGGTATCAAGAGCTAGAATAAAGCTAGAGAGTGGCTCCAAATAGAAAGTCGCAGGGGTGAATATCGGGAAAAGGAAACAATATTTTGAACATTTTCAGGAGACATAAATTCCCAAGAGGGAACCAGAGAAGGCTGTAAGGGAACAGAAAGTGAAATGTAATGGCAACAGGATGACTGCAGAAGGAATAAGCAGGCCTAAGAACCACAGCGCAAAGGGGACAACCTGGTGTGGTGACAACTGTGGGAGCGAGCTTTGATTCACCCAGCCTTAAGAGATAGAGTATTACAGAAGTAACCAGAATGATGTTTGGTTTTTTTGTTTTCTTTTGAGACAGGGTCTGACTTTTGTAGTTCAGGTTGGCCCTGAGTTCAGCCTTGAACTCACAGCAATCCTCCTGCCTCTGCCTCCTTAGTGCTGGGATTACAGGTGTGAGCCACCACACTTGGCACTGTGGTATGTGGTACTGGTTGCTGATGGGGGTGAGTCTCCACGCCCAGCATTGTTGTATATGGTTACCAGGGATCGAAGCCAGGCCCTTGCACTTGCAAGGCAGGCACAGGAACCACTGCACTAAATCCCCAGCCCAATGATGAGGTTTGTTTTCTGTTTTTATGTTTTTGTTTTTTTAATTAGAACAGGAGGCAAAGTATGCAAGACAGAAAAAAAAGACAAAGGGATAATCAGGAGAGAACTTACGTGGACGGTTTTCGTATCTCCTCAATTGCTGTCATCCTTCCCCATCCATCTTCTCTTTCCGTGCTTGAGTTTTTATATAGTTAAGAAGAAAACAGAACAAGGCTTACAGCTGCCTTTCTTCCTAGGGACAAGCTTTCCACTTCTGCCACCAATCAATCCTTCTCTGAAGTCACCCTCAGTAGCTCCCCTCTTCCCTTTGCTGTCCAGCTGAGGCTTTGGTTTGGATATTGCAGTTGTAAGAGGACAATTTATTAAGAAATGAAGATGAGGAATCACGTCTAAGAGAAACCAGAGTTCAGAGAATATGCAGGGGCATGAAATGAACATGCAGAATTGAGATACATCTCAAAAGATACAGAAACAAACAACAGCGCGCCACACTGACCCTCCTGAGACCATCTGTGCCATGTGCCCCACCCTAAAGGGCAGTTCCGGATGGCTCTGCCTCCCTCACACCCTCGAAGCAGGAAAGGCCCTCGCTCCAGGCTCTGTTCTGACAGAGCCCAGCTGCCAGGACTTGAGTGGGCTGGCATGCCGGGTGTGCCACTCACCTGGCCACCCTCAACACCTTGGTGTGGGGAGTGCACACAGGAAGCGAGTGGTACGCAGACAAGAACGGTACCCTTAGTGCTGTCTGTGGACACGTTCACCCAAATAGCAGTCACAGACTAAGTTTTTAAATTTTAATTGTGTTTCCAGTTAGTGTCTTTAGATTTATTGAACATCCAATGCAGAGTGCATTCTATTTTTACTGTATGTTTATCCAACTTGGGAAAACTTCCAATGTTTATGAAAAGAGTATGTATGAATAAATTACTTTGCTCTGAGCACCACCTCTGGCCTTTCATCACAAGTGACTCTCATTGTCCAGATAATCGTAAAATCTCTCTATGAAAGTGGTGTCTCACTTTGACATTTTCCCTGTGAGGTTACTCTCCAGAGGTTAACATCTGTCCCTCCCACGAGAGTTTCACTGTTTTGTGGGTACAGTCATGTGTTGCTTAATGGAGAAAAGGGTCTAAGACATGCATCATGAAATGGTTTTGTCATTGTGTGAGCATCAGAGAATGTGTTTACACAAACAAGAAAGCTCGGATGGTTGGGCAATCAAATCTTACAGAATCACCCTCTTACATGTGGTCCATTATTTATCGGATGCCATTATGTGGCACCTGACTATACTTTCAATCATCTTGGAACATCTTCTTATGAGATCTGGAATTCTCAAGGCAAAACAATAAGATTCTTTTCAATCTTTTCTAGTTTTATCCTCTTTCCCACTTCATGTTCTTTCAGCTGTCTTGAGGCTCTGGCCCTAAACTGTGGGAAGTACACACATTCTGTAGAAACGGAAGTCCTCAACCTGACACAGACAGAAAAAGGGAGAAGTTCATGGCCCAACTCCCCACATCCCACCACAGACATTAAGAATGGACACAAGCCACCGGCCATGGTACTGAGACCTCCCTATGTAACTACTGGGCAGAAACCCAAAAAGCGCACACACACACACACACACACACACACACACACACACACACACACACACCCTAGGAAGGGACCTGAGAACTGGAGAAAATTACTAAAAATGCTGTGAGCCACAGGAGGGCACTGTGTCTCTATGGGCTAGAAGAGAAGGCACAGGATCAACAAAAGAGGAGGTCAGTCAAGGACACCAAGCCCTCTTCCCTGTCTCCCAGCACAGCATCTCTCCTTTTACTCTGAGATTTCACACACAGACATCTTAGGGGAAACACACAGTTACCACCCTTTTCACACAACCACCTATGTGCTAAGTCTGTACACACATGAATTCAGAACTGTAATTTACTCCCATTTCTGAAGATTACCTTATGAAGTGTTACCTGGTAAAGATGTCAGCTTCGGTTTTTTGCATGTCTTGCCTAAGAGCTAATGACCCTAACTATTCCTCTAAGGTGTTTCTATTCTTTACATGAAATTTCATCACTCTGCTGCCTTTCCTGCACGTGGTCACCTTATATCCATGCAAAACCTAACTCCATAATCCCTCTAGATGCCTAATACCCCTCCTCTTTCTCACCTTGGCCTCCATAGTAAATAGGCTCAGGGCCATGAATATAGTTCATAGATAGAATGCTTCCTTAGTATAGTTAGTTTAAGGTCCTGGGTTTGATCCCCAGCTCAGGGTGGGGGAGGGGTCAAGAGTAGGCAAAGCATATAGCATACACCTAGCATCCCACCGAGGTGAGAGCATTGTAAATTCAATCCAAGCTGGACAACTCAATGAACCCTTTTCTCAAAAAAGGCTAGAGATGGGGCCGGGGATTTAACTCAGTGGTTCTAGCATCTGCCTGGCAAGCTCAAGGTCCTGAATTTGATCCCCAGTACCACATACCACAGTGCCGGGCGTGGTGGCTCACCCCTGTAATCCCAGCACTCAGGAGGCAGAGACAAGAGGATTGCTGTCAGTTTGAGGCCTGCATGGACTACATAGTGAGTTCAGGGCTAGCCTGAACTACAAAGCAAGACTATCTTTAAAAGAAAAAAAAAAGGCCAGGGATGTAGCTCAGTGGTAGAATGCTTGCCCAGCTTGTGCAAAACTCTATGTTCAATCCTTGGTACTACAAAAAACAAAATTGAAAAGGAACCCTTGTAATTCCCTACGCACAGCACTCCTGCCAATAATGCTATAATGCCATTTTTATATCTTTTGTCTCAAGAGCCCAGCAATCAACTTCCACCCATAAAGTATCTAAATTCTCCCTCCTGGTGGTGATTGTGTTCACTGAAAAGCTTCTTAGAGACTACAAATACAGAGGACCCTTGATTTACAAACTTTCCAAGGGGTGGTTATAACTTAAGTTTGGTCACCTGAAGGCTAAGGATCCTCTACACAGCCTTAAAGTTTGTCTCTTGTACACAGGAAGATCTTGGTACCCATAGAAATTGGCCCAGGATCCAATCCTACATAGGAAAGGATGTTATATCTCTTCCAGAACTCAAATTGTGTGTCAGATCTGTACTTAGCTCACAGGTGATTTAGCTCATAGGCACCACGTGCCTGCCTCATGAGCACAAGGTCCTGAGTTCAATACCCAGTACCATCCCCTCTCAATCTATATCTAAGACCATCTGGAAGCATAAGAAACTGGCAATTGGGTCATAACACAAGACCCTGATTCTAAGTTAAAACTAAAATTCCACTCATAACTTGCTCCCGTCACGCTGGTTACAACTTGTGGGTCTACCGTAGTCTAGCCCCTAGACCCTACCAATTCTGTCAGGGAGGAGGAACTCTGGAGAACACTCCCCCTAACCCTCACACAGACACATACCCCTTTTAAGATGATCCCTTTGAAAGAATTCACAATGAGATGAACTATAAGCAGCCCAAGCCCTGTAATAATGACAGTCCTGGTCTACCGATTGTATTGGACCATGAAAAGAGGAATCCAGGTAGAGCCTAGTAACCTCCTGCAAGGTGGGTTGCAAGACATCCTTGGGCCTTTCAGCCAGCTTTCTTTACTTCTCAAAGATCATGATGTTGGTGGTATCTCTGAAATTCTATAACCCTTCTCAATAATTCTAAACTGCTAAGAAGTCTTCTGCAAGTAAGCAACTCCGGTCCTCCGAGCTCAAAAGTACCACCCTGAGGAAGGATAGTACCACTCTATAACAGGGCCAGGTTTAACATGGCCATATTTTGTAAAGTGTTTGTGCTACATAAGTCTCTGTCATGGTTGGTTCACTCTGAGAAGAGACTGTGAGAACTGTGAGAGTCACACAAGGAGAGGGTAGGAAGGGGCATGATGCAGGTACACTCAGACCAAGAATAACAACAGTGCACGGATTCCTCTACAGTTTATTGTCACAGCAGAAGTTGTGGGAGACAGGAAGCCACTCCCACACATAAGAGTGGGATCAGAGATCCAGGGTGGTCCTTCCCACCCCACCGCCTAGGCCAAGCAGCCCTGCCCAAGCTTGGCTCCCCCCTTCCCACTCTACACGCACACTGACAGCTACCAAGTTAGTGCAGCCAAATGGCCCCAGGCCTCTTCCTACTGTCCCTGCACCATTCCTTCCACCACGCTCCTTCTCTGCCTACCAGCTCCCATTCCAACTTCCTTTTTACACATTGGATGTCTCTACCATGTCCTGAGAACCACTAACCCACAGCCAAGACTTCCCCGAGACACATCCATTAAGGCCCACTCCCTCAGGGGCCTGAAGGGTTGAGAAGCCACATCAACTTTGGTGAATGAAGCCCTGCCCTAAGCACTCTGCCCAGGCAGAGGCACCATGACAACTACAACAGCCTCTATCCCCTCACCCACCAACACCTGAATCAGGGAGGGAGGCCTTCTCCATAAGGCCAAAATGGAACAGGGGATCATTTAGGGGGCTGGGTCCCTAAGAGACATTAGCACATCTCTCCCAGGAGTGGGGAAATCACAGGTTAAAGGTCAAGGTTAGGGTAGCAATCAAAGATCAAGGTCATCTCCCCGGGTGATCTGCCCTTTTTCCTTGCTTCCTTTCACCCAAAGCCCTTATGCACCTCGGAGGTTAGTGCTGCGGGAGGTGAGGGCTGGGTCCCACACCAGAGCAACAAGGCTCACTTAGCAGGAGACCTCCATGGTATGCCCCGGGGGCCCCGAAGGGAGAGTCCCAGACTCGCTGCTCTGGGACAGGGTGCGGGAGCGGGACCGATTGCCATCAATGGATGCTGCGCTGGTCAGAGAGGCTGTGCGTGACCTTGACAAGCGAGTCATGCAGGATGAGGCCACTGTGGAGACAGGACATTCAGAGAGGAATGGGGAAAGGATGCTGGCAGCTGACAGCAGGGCAACTGGGTGGAAACCAGGATTGCCATGGAGGCCTGGGAGACAATGAGTGTAGGGATGAACCCATAATGGTTCCACCCACTGGGCATGCACCTGTCCTCAGGATAGCCCCGGATGGACCCGGTACTCACTGTAGCCCATGCCTTGCAGGAAGTACTTGAAGGCCTCAGTCAGCTTGCCGGGCTGTGGAGTAAGAAAAGGGAAGGAGGCACAGGCTGAGGCTGGAGGCCGAGCTGGAGCTCGTGGCCGGCCATGGAGGTGTGGGATGCAGTGTGGTCCTGTGGGGTACTCACCTGGGTCAGCTGGGGCTGACCTCCCGAGTCAGCCATCTGCTCAGGAGAAAGCCACCGAGAAAAAATGACATGCGCATAAATCACTGGATCCATGCAAAGAGCTAGAAAAGGGTCACCCTTTCCTAGCTTCCTCAATCTCCCCTTTTTATTTATTTATTTACTTATTTATTTATTTGTTTATTGAGACAAGGTCTTGCTTTATAGTTCAGACTGGGCCTGAACTCACCATGTAGCCCAAGTTAGCCCTGAACTCTTGGCAATACTCCTGCCTCTGTCTCCTGAGTGCTGGGATTAGAGAAGTGAGCTACCACGCCCAGTATTGTGGTATGTAGTATGGAGATCTGAACTTGGGACCTTGCGCTTTCCAGGCAGATGCCAGAACCACTGAGCTAAATCCCCTTTCCTTCATTCACCCCTCTTGCTCATGCATGGCCTAAAGGCTCCAAAGCAGAGTTAGAGAGATATATGGCTCTGGAAGGGAGCCAGTGGCTCAGGCTGAGTTAGGAATAGGGTTACCAACCTTCAGGAACGACGTCTGGGTGGGGTCCAGCTTTGAGTTACATTCCACCTGGAGTCAACAGAGGCTGAGTGAATGAGTCACACTCTCTGTGGGCCCCCTCCAAGAGACTCTGACCCCAATCTCTTTCGCTACCAGCCCCCTGCCCAGGTCCTCCTGCCCAGAATTCAAATTCTTACTGTCCCAAAGTTGATCTCCCTCTTCCAAACAGAATCTTACCCTTCTGGTCACCACCCTTGGACCCCAACCATCTCTCACCACCCCAAAACCTCCTACTGACCACTGCGTCTTCATGGGGCGCTTGGTCTCCTACCACCAGCATCACAGGACACCTAGTGGCACAATGTTGGGGAGAAGGCAATAAGACCCCACCCCACTCCACTCACTCACCCATGGGAAGAGCATCTGGGAAAGTGTCTGGCTCACAGCAGGAATCAGCTTTCTTTCCCTGTGCTGACCCCACCAAGAGGATTCAATGAGGGAGACCCAAAGGAGGGTGATTGGCTAAAAAGAACGAGGTGGGAGGTGCTAGGGAAACTCCCTGACCAATAAGCTCCTTCACAGTGGTGCTAAGCCTATGGCACATGTGCTACCACTGGCTATTTTATTATCACTGAAATCTCTAAAAGGTTTACCCTGGTTTTTTTGTTGTTGTTTTTGTGGTACCAGCGATTGAACTCATGACCTTGTGCTTACAAAGCAGGCAGCAGCGCCACAGAGCTACACTCCCGGCCTCTACCATTGCTGTTCTAGGGAACATAAGCACCTCTGGCAGAAAGGGGGACGGAAATTATCTCTTAAAGTCTTACTTGAGGGTGACATCACCACCTCGTTCTAAGTTCAGGTCTCGGCGGCTATAGAGGGGTTCAAAGAGAAGGAATTTTAGGCCAATGATGTTATCCACTCAGATACAAGATCTCCTTCCCACACTAGCCCTCAGTAAGGAAGCTGTATTCTCTCTTTACTAGTGACTGAAAGTGCAACCAAAGGAGAAGACAGCAAGCAGATCCCAAGCACTACTTCTGGAAACCCAAAAATCCACAGGAGATGAACCGAAAAGGGACCACGGCTCACAGCTGTCCCCGCTGGGTCTATCCTGAAGCTGCCACGGTTGACAGCAAATCCTGGCCCCAATGTGCACATGTACTTCTCTCCTCTGTGCCACCAATCACCCCCACTTCTACCTGCAGCATTTCTTGCACACGCTCGTACACAGCCCACCCACTTGTTGTAGCTGTTCCAATAGAGTTCGATGTTGTCCAGGTTGGGTGCATGCATAATGATATTCTTATACTTCTGTATCAACTCAGAATTTCCAGACAACTCTTCCTGAAGAAGAAAAGGAGATAAATTAGGGTTAGAAAAATAAGCCAAAGATGATTACTAGTTAAAAAGCAAGCTTTCTTCCTTCCCCAGATCCTGCCCCAGCTAAGGAAGTCAGGCAGGCATTCAAGTCTCTGCTGTTCCCTCTACTCCTTCCACAATCTCTTACCTGGCTAAAAAGATGTCCAAGGATCATCTCCGGAATGGAAGAGGTAAGGCCTGTTAACTATGAGGAAAGGCGGGGAAGCAAGTTCAGAACATTATGGGGATCACAGACGCAGGAAAAGGGACACAACTTTTCTTTCCCGCCCCATCATCCCTTCCTGGAAGTTGAGAGTCCATTCAGTTACACTAGTGGGGTCTAACTGGACCAACCCAGGGGGAGCCCCACCCTAATTCTCAAAGCCAGGCCCCTCCAAACCTTGTGGGCTGCCCAGTCCATCCAGCCCTTGGCATTGGGATCAATGTTGATGAGAACAAGACCTTCAACTGTGTCTGGGTGGGTAAGCTGAGGGGCAGTGAAGAAAGGGGATCAGAGAGAGGGCCTGGCCTCACCCTCTCCCCACTGCAGGCTCCTCAAGGCCTAACTCCTCACTCTCATCTCTGCTTCTCCAATCCCACCCCCATCCTACCAAACACACACTGATAAGCATTACTCTCCGAATCAGCCAGGATCCTCCTTTGCCCCATGTGGAATTGTTTATTTCTTACAGCATATCGTGACAGGATGTAGGCTCCAGCTCCAACACCCACTCCAATTACTGAGGAAAAACTATAAAAGGGAAATGTAAACCTATCACAACCTGATCTCTTCCCACTTCTCACCCTCCTTCCCCTGGCCACAGGCATGAAGGGCAGAAGCAGCCCTTCCCTATGTAAACAGGAAGGTACAAAGGTGCTAAATCTCAGTACTTCAGCCAGTGCGGATCCCTCAGTCCAGCCCCAGCTTCCTCTTGGACAGCTACTGCTATAACCTTCCAACCAAACACTCTTTTCCTATACAGACAGCTCTTTGTCCACGCTCACCTCTCAAGGGCTAGTTTAACTTGCTCTGCTTTGAAGTTCCTCTAGAGGAACAGGAAGAACAGAACTTAATGCAAAATATGAAAACAGACCCATGCTCGAGAATGGGGAAACAAAGGCAAGAAAGGGAACCACAGCTGCTGAGAGCCAAGAATAGCCAAGAGCCCACAGCCTGTGCATCCCTCTGCATACCAAAGTCACCTGCAGGGCGCCCCCTTCCTGCTCCCACTCCCCCTGACACACGGAGGGAGCTCCTGGCTCGCTGGCCAGGTGTGTGTCTGGAGGAGGAGAGCAGGCAGGGAAAAGACAAGTCCATCTGGTTCCCAGGGATTAGGTCACCACCACCTCTTCCTGTCTAGCTTCTAGATCTGAGAAACCGGTCCTCAGCCTGCCACAGAGCTTAGCACAGACCTTTCCTTCTCCTTCCCTCCATCTAGTACGTCTATTCTACTGATTCTGGTCAGTTTTCCAACCCCACCACTTTTCATTCCAACTCCTGGGGTGGAACCACGGAGGAAGAAAATACCACAGACAAGCCAGGCCTGGTGGCACACACCTGTGCCTGTGATCTCAGCACTCGAGAGGCTGAGGCAGGAGGATGACTGCAAGTTCAAAGCCAAGCTGAGCTACACAGTGAGTTCAAGGCCAGTCTGAACTAGTAAAACCTTGTCTCAAAAAAACCAAAAATGAAAATATCAAGACAGAGACCAAAACGAGCCCCAGAACCATGGCGGACACAGGAGTTTGAAAAGGCTCCTGTCCTGGAAAGAAAACTCTAAGTTGGGAAGGGTTCCCAGGGCTCTCACTTTAAGTACTGCAAGATGCACGGGATCATGTCTGCAAGCTGGTCCAGAGATGGGTACTGGTATCTAGGGAAGAGAGTGATGTTACGAAGCTGTACCTGTACCCCACACCTCTGGCTCCTCTCCATATCCTCCGCCAGAATCACCACTGCCTTCCCTCTCCTTCTCCCTCGTTGCTCTTCCCAACACCTGTGCCCTTCTCCCAAGCCTGTTGAAGGGTAAGGAGCTAATTCTCACCCCACAGGGAACACAGGGGCTCCTTCTTCCATTCCAGGGGCATCCACATGAACCCGCACAAAGTTTTGAATGATTTCTTGCATGTCGCCGAATTGAAATAGCGGCTGGAAACAGGATTTATCTAAAGAGAACCCACATCACCCCAAAACAGAATCAGACAGAAAAAGTATCCACATGTCAGAACACACCCTCCTGCTTTAAAGCCAGTCAGTTTAGAAGAGAACTTTCTCCTTGACATGGCACTGGGCATGCGCCCATGCCCTGCCTGCCCGTCTGACCATCCTCTGGCTCTGGGCTTTGTCCTCTCCCTCCCAGCCCCTTGCCAAAAAGGAGGTGAGGGAGGGAAGATGGAGCTCCTTACAGTTGAGTCCCACGTCATGGTAGGTGAGTATCGCTGGGCGCTTGGGTTTGGGGGTACCGTAGACAGTAAAGGTGACAGAGCCATAAGGCGTCTCCACAGAGTGAGTCTGTAGGAAGAGTCACCATCATGGAAAAGTTATGCCAGGAAGAACAGGCCAGAGAAGGCACTATACAAGTCAGGCAACTGATAGTGGGGCATACAGAAGAATTAAAAATAGGATCACAGCAAGAATTTTAACACATTACAGTGGAAGATGGGTAGAAAACCACGAAAGACTGGAGAATACCACAGGACTCTGGGAAGGGGAGCATGGAGGGATGGGGAAAGGCCAAAAGAGAAAGAGCC
Source organism: Petromus typicus (assembly GCA_004026965.1). Lineage (NCBI taxonomy): Eukaryota > Metazoa > Chordata > Mammalia > Rodentia > Petromuridae > Petromus > Petromus typicus. The sequence goes on along the minus strand of PVIR01001124.1, from coordinate 86,327 downwards.
AAGTAGGGGCCTCTCAATACTGAAGAGATGAGAGACACTCCTCCCACCCGGGGACTCCCCATTACCTGTCCCGGGTCCAGGAGGATTCGGGCAGCTAACTCAGCCTCCTAGAGACACACACACACACACACACACACACACACACACACACAGGACCACAGAGTCACAGACAGAAAGACAAACAGGAAGGTAGAGACCACAGACAGAAGCGGAATGACAAAAACAGACAGGAGACAGGAGAGGATGGAGGTTAGTGTAGTGACAAGACAAGGGTCTTGTATGGGAGAGATGGTAGAGGTGGAGAAAGCAGGGGTGAGCCGTGGGCTTGGGAAGCCAGGTGACAAAAGGGTCACTTAGAAGTCTGGGATTCGGGCAGGGAAGCCAGAGGGTCTCCAGTAACCTTGGCCGCCTCCGGTGTCTGTCCTGGCAACAGTGGCTTCTCCTCCGTGATCTGCACCTCCTGTAACTCCGCCATGATGGCCTGGCAGGGTAAGAAAAGAGACAAATTCGTGCCTCACACCTCCTCAAACACCTGGCTTCCCCTCTCAGCACCGTTCCATGCAGGTACAGAGGGGTCCAGGCGCTGACCACACCCAGGGGGTCTTTCCTGCCCCCGTGCTATTTATGGGGAAGAGCAGCAGGAGGGATCTGGGAAGAGGACTCGGAACCAGTTCATCCCCAAATGACTCTTTAATGCCACATCTCTGGACCCTGCCGCCCTCATCCTCAGCAGAATACCGTAGCAGGGTGGAACAATAGTGCAACGCTGGTTGCCGAGGTATATTTAAGGAACGCCCCACACTCACTGTGTAGTGGAGGGTGGAACTCAAGGCTCAGTGACCAGGTACTCAAAAGAACCAAGGGACTGGGTAGTGAGAGTTCACAACTGACTGTGCCCTTCAACTAAACTCAAGGTCAGTAGCTCAACGGGAAGACAAAATGCACCCGGCAGTGACCACTGTGGTACGGCCACAAGAACAGGGGCACGTGAGTATCCAGCCTACCCAAGGCCTCCTCCCAAGACTGCAGACCTTCTCTCTCCCAACTGCAAATGAATTAACTGAATTAACATACATTCAGGGTACTGAGGGAGGCTGGGGGGGGGGCACAGGAGACCCGCACAGGTAGAAGGTTGCAGCCTGGGGGTGGGGCCACTTACTGGGCTCCTACTGGCTGGATGCAGAGGGGTTGGGGTCAGAGTTTCCACTCCTGAGAATGGAGAAAACACAGTAATGAGGTGAATGACACAGGGCATGGGAATGGCTCAGGCAACAAATCGTGGGTCTTTTAGGGACAGAAAGCCTCGGCCAATCCCCAGGCTCCCAATGTCACCGACCCTCCCAGGTCATTAACCCTCCCCAGTCTCTACCCTTAGGTCCACAGAACACATCCTCTCCAGCTTTCAATCAATACCGGCTGGACGGGCCTGTGGGGCCCCGCAGAGCAGGCTGGGGAAGGGGGGGGGTGGCAAGAAGGAAGTGCTGATGTGGAAGAAGCAGAGGGCGTCTGAAGCGCTGGATTCTAACCCTGACTCTACCACTAACAGCGTGACCTCTGGCTCTGCCACTAACGGCGTGACCTTGGCCGTGTCGGTTACTATTCAATTTCCTTTCTGCAAAGTAAAAGAAAGGTGCCCAGGGTACCCTGATTTTGACAGTTCACTGAAAGGAGGATAGAAAGTATGACTCCTCTCCACCATTTCACAAGAAACTGAAAAAGCCCCGGTCCTCCGCTTCCCTCCTCCAGCCAGTCGACGCAGGTCCTCCAAACGGAGAGGGAGGGAGGGCGGTCCCACAATCTCCCAGCCTCCCCGACGGCCTGAGGGAGCGCGCGCTAGCTGGGAAGGGATGGGAGGATTCCGGGGCTGGCTGGGCCCAGCACCCCGAACCGGTTCCTGCGAGTCCCCGGCACCGCCCACCCGCCTGGGGCCGGATCGCGCAGAGCACGAAGCCCCGGGCCAGGGACGCAGCCCCGCGAACGCCCCTCACACGCCAGCACTCGCACAGCCTCCGCCTTTGTGCGCAACCCCCAGCACCCCCGCCCGCCGACCAGTCCCAGACCGCGGCGCCCCCGCCAGCCGCGGCGCCTTCAGCCTCGAGGCCCCTCTCGCCCCTCCCCCTACCTGCCGCCGCGGCCGCCGCCACCTTCACTTGCCTTTGACTCGGCCGCCCAGGATCGGCTCCCGCTGACCCGCCCCGCCCGCCCCGGACCCCCGTGGACACGCCCCTCGCCCCGCCCCGCGCGGCGCTCTGTGGAGGGCGGGCTGGGGGCTCTGGAGGAGCGCACACGGCGCAGCTCCCCTGGGCTCTACGTGCGCGCCCCAACGCGGCCCAGCGGGGAGGCGAGGGGTGAACTTGGGGACCCCTAGCCCTGCGGGGGATCCCCGAGCCCTCCCGTAGCAGCTCCTCTTCCCTGACCTAGAGCTGCTTGCCTGTCGCACCCCGGGCCCCTTCCTTCGTCCCCAAACTCAGTGGTGGGGACGTCAAAGGGGAGACGCCCAAGGTACTGACACCCCACGATTCAACTCCGCGGGCCCGGAAACTGGAGGAGAAAGGCGGGGCTCGCCGCCGAGGAGGCTAGGGGCTCGCCGTTCAGCCCCGAGTGGGGTTGGGGCGTTGAGGGCGCCGGATTCCGACTCCCGGACGCCCCGGTCCTGGTACCTCCTCTCCGCGGAGTCCCGACGCCTGCTCTCCGCCGGCGCCTGGAGAAGTTGGACAACAAGAGGGGGGGCGGGGAACGCGGGGGGCCGCTATAAATAGAGGGCGATCGCCGGAGGGGGGAGGATGGCCACGGGGACTCCCGGGTCAGGGCCCCAACGGGGAGGGTGTGAGGGAGGGGCCGGGGACCCCCAAAGGGCTCTGACTCCTGGGTAAACAGGCGCGGGGGCGGGGTTAACCCTGCGCGGGTGGGGTAGGGGTTTGGGGAGGACGCTGTGTCCCGGGCTGGGACCCAAGAGACCCTGTGGCTTCGGCACTAACCCCTCCCAGCCTGGTCCAGAAAAGGAGAGCGAGACCAGCTCAGACTGGCTAGGTCGCCTTGTCCAGGCGACGTGTCTCTCGTGGTGCCTGGGTGGGTTTGCTGTCTTCGACTTCTATACCCCTGCACACCCGGGATGCGCCCAGCCTGTGCCCCTCCAGAGAAGGGGCCCTGGGACTGGATGGTGGACGTTAACACTAAAGGAATTCAGAGCGGCCTCAGGCAAAAGGAAACCAGACTGGATTTCCTCCCTACCTGCCCCCTCTAACTACCCCCTCCCCGGATCATCCACACCCATCCCCCTGCAGCCTGGTTCCTGAGTTGCCATTTCGGGGGCTGGGCGCCAGGCCAGTTGAGAACAATGGCCAATGGAACTCGAGCTGCCAACTGCAACACTAGCACAGACGGCTCCCCGAGACCCCCAAATTGCTCTCCCTACTTCTGCCTGGGAACCACCCTCCCACCATCACCCGCGCCCCCCCCCCATCCAAGGAACATCAATACCCCTTTCATCCCCTCTTGGCAGGTCTGTTGGAAAGAAGGAGAGGCCAAAAAGGAAGAGGGACCAGAGTAGAACTGTGTAGGCTCAAACCCAACCTTCAGCAACCCGAAATCCAGGGAGGTTTCTGTCTCCCAATCTAGATTTCCCTCACTCCCCTTCTCCTCTTTTCCTTCCTCACTATTTCCCAAGAAGCTGGCACAAAAGCTGGGCGCTCTGGCTCCCAGCCTCGCCCCTCACCTCTCTGGATGTGGGCTTATCACTCTCCCAGATGAGGAAAACCGTGCTAGAATTGGGATCATAGCTACAAGTGGCTAGGACCAGATAGACCTCAGCAACTGGAGAGGAACTTGGGGTGAAAGAGAACCCAGAGAGAACTTTCTCCAGAGTGTTTCTTTGATGTGTCTAAAGCACTCTTACTTGGAGTGGGGGAGGGAAAGACCTGAAGGTTCCAGCATCTAAATTCGTCTCTGGGTCGGGATGACTCAGGGGGAACCTGATAAGGGGCCTACGCAGGGGCTTGGGGCAAGCAGGAGGTGGGAAATTTCCACTGAGATCTGTTTGCTCCTAGGCCTAGGGGTCCGGGGTCCGCCGGAAGCCTGGTGCAGACCAAAAGAAAGGCTGGTTCTGTCTTAGAATAGGATTCTTTCCTGTCAGGGCAGCTCTGAGCCAGACATGGGTGTAAGTGTCCCAATAAGGACAATGATTCTGCACCACCCTTACTCTCTCTTCTCTCATCTCTCTCCACCCTCTCTCTCTCTGACTCTGTCTCTGGCTGGCGCTCTCTCTCTCTCTCTCTCTCTCTCTCCTCTCGTTCTGTGTCACGTACACACACACCCTTTCTCAGAGCCAGAAGCACTTCAAACTACACCAACCATACAGCATCTAAGCAGTTGCTGTGTGTAAACCACCATGTGGATGGCATGTGGAGGAGTAGGAAGTCTGCTCACACCCTCTCTAGAAGTTTTTGACCCAGTAGTCAAGGGAAGATACAAACACGGAAAAGGTTAGGGAAAGTTATAAAAAGATCAGGTGTTCAGAGACTAAGTCCTGAACCAATAATTCCCCAATCTTCTTAAATGGGACGTCAGAGAATTCCATTTCCACATAATGGTTTAGCATTTTCTGGATGGAGAAAATAAATTCAGTGGTTTCAAAGAATATTCGGCAGTATTTCTCTAATCACAGTACCTGTACATGTGGCAATGCCTGGATTACATGCAAGTGTCATTATCCGTTCAGTCTTTGTGTACAGATCCACTGCAATGCTTTGGGTGCTCACCCCAGACCTGCAGTCTACAGGCTGGGAGCCTTTCTCTTACTACAGTTCAAAGGAGGAAAAGGTCTTGGTTTCTAGGAAACAGAAAAAAAGTGCAACCATGGGATATCTGAGCAGGAGAGAGGGGCATTCATTCTGTCCTGGCTGGAGAGAGTGATACACAAGCTATTTGTACGATGATGGGGTCGCTGCTGTGCACGAAGCGCTTCTTGCACGTCTTCCTTCCTTGGTGTATCCCGTCCTTTCCGCACACGAGGAACCTGAAGCTCAGGGGCAGCAACGTGCCCACAGGACCCAGCTGGTAAGTGACACACCTGCCTTTCCCACTCAGATTGGCTCCTCTGCAAAGAGTCTATACACCATCCACAGCTGCAGCCTCACAAGTATGACATGATTAGGCCATTCTGGCCCCTGCAGGAGAGTACTGTAGATAAGCGAAAGTGATGCGTGGTAAATAGCCTGGGCCTGTGCTGTGCAGGGCGCTGGATGCCGGGCCAAAAGAAAGGGCAGGAACAACCCATAATTTGTTCTCAAGCCCCCACTTATTCTTGAGCAGGAGTGATAGGTAGAAAATAGATTTATGAATATTAGTCTCATGATATGAAGGTAGTGGAGCTGGATAATGGCGCAGGAGAGAATGATGTTTTAGACTCAGGAAAGAGGTCATTTAGAAGCCAGAGCCGATATGAAAAGGACTTGAATAAGGGTGGAAATACCAGGAAGGGAAAGAAAAGAATGAGTATATAAAATTTTAAAAAGTCATGGTAATTGGTGACTGATTAGATGAAAGGGGGAAGAAAGTCACCAAACTGGGGCATTCTCTTTGTTATTCTTTTTCTGCTTTAAGGTCCCAATCTCATGATGTGGGAGGAGGAGGGGAGGATGTGTGAGGGACATCCTTGACCTGCACAGAAACTTACTAGGACAGTTTTCAAAGGCTGAGACTCACCTCACCCCGACCATTTCTTGCTGACCAGCCCAGCCCCATCTGTGATACTCAGACCCCTGCTCTTTCCCTACCAGGCCAACACAACAAGCCCCTTAAAGTTCCTGTTGATACTGATGTGCCAAAGCCAGTGAGATTCTCAATGCTGGTGATTAAACCTGATACCAGAGAATAGACAGAAGGGCAATGGACTGAAGCCAGCCCATTTTTATTTATTGCATCTGCATGGTATGAAGGTGTCCCCAGTCCCAAATTCATGTATTAAATCCTGAGTCCCGAAGTGAAGGTATTAGGAAGTGGGGCTTGAGAGTCAGGAATAGGTTTCACCAGGATGGAAACTTTTTTTTTTAGGTTTTTTGAGACAGGGTCTCGCTTTGTAGTTCAGGCTGGCCCTGAGCTCAGCCTCCAACTCACATCACAGCAATCCTCCTGCCTCTGCCTCCCGAGTGCTGGGATTACAGGCGTGAGCCACCACGCCCAGCTTGTGGTATGTGGTACTGGTTGCTGCTGGGTGTGAGTCTCCACGCCCAGTATGGTATGTGGTTACCGGGGAATCGAACCCAGGCCCTTGCACTTGCAAGACAGGCACGGAACCACTGAGCTAACTGGAAACTTTGTGAAGAGGATTGGTAGACAGACTCAAGGGAGCTCTCTTGCCCCTTTGCCCACCAGGTCAAGACACAGAATTCACCATGTATGAAACACCTACCCACACCAGACACAAATTTACCGGCACCTTAGTCACAGAACTCCCAGCTGCCAGGACCATGAGAAATTCTGTCATTTCTAAGCCATCTAATTTAAAATATTTTGCTATATCTGCCTGAACAGACCGACACTTTCCCTGGGTTCCCCTTAGCTTTTGTTGGAAGGCAGAGCAGAGTGCAATCTGAGCCAGACTGAGAGGACTAGTAAATTGGCCCGAATGAGGAAAGGAGTTTAGGCTGGAAGATCAACTTGCTCAACACAGTAGGCAAGTTGGAGACCAAACTCTTTCCCTGAAGACAGGGAGAGCTGAAGTCAGAAATGACGTCACAAGGCTGCTGAAGTCATACAAGCTCCCCCACACACACCCCTGACTGTCTCCTCACTGCCACACAGTCTCCCCAACCAGCTGCTCCTGAGTACCTGTACACACCTGTGCACACACAGGAAAGGCAGGGGCTGACACCATCCGGACACTCCTCGGTAACAAGTGGTGGGAGATGGGACAATTATTCAGGGTAGGAGCTCAGTGCTAGACTCTGTGGTGCTGGGAAGGGGTGGCAGGCTGTTGCTCCAGGAGAAGGAGAACCACTCCCCCCCCCCACTTCCTGGTTTTGTCCTAATCCATCCTTATTCCCCTTCAGTTCTTCCCTCCCCTCTGCCCTCACCCTAGGCTCTCCGGAACTTCCAGCTAACCATGGCGGCAGAAGCCGAGAAAACATTCCGTCGATTCGCTGCGTTTGGGGACACAGCAAGCAGTGGCACTGAGATGAACAACAAGAACTTCTCCAAGCTGTGCAAAGACTGTAACATCATGGATGGCAAGTTGGTCAACTCCAACGCTGTGGACATCGTGTTCAGCAAAGTGAAGTAAGGCGTCTCGGCGGGGTGGGGCCAGCAGGGTGCCCCTGCTGAGGGGCTGCAGTGGGCCTGCCTAGCACCTATGGGAGCCTGGTTGGCGGTGCTCTCTGTCCTCAAGACTTCCCATGATAGGACAGAGGAGGCCAAGTCAAAGGAAGGGAAAAGGTCCAGTGGTGGAAGACAATAGGTTTATGGGTCAAATTCCCGTGTTCCTCAATGAGCAGGGCCAAGAATGCCCGAACCATCAACTTTCAGCAGTTCCAAGAAGCAATGAAGGAACTGGGCCAGACGCGCTTCAAGGGGAAGAACCCAGACGAAGCCTTAGAGGAAATTTTTAAACTCATGGAAGGCAAGGAGCCGGCCACCACTGGTGTTACAGTAAGTGCCACTCTTCATCCTAGCCCTTGATCCCACTCACCCGAGTCCCTGGGGCTCCAGGCTCCCGCCCCTCCTCCAGGGTGTGAACACCCCCAGCAGTGTAACCTCAGGTGTTGACACAGAAGGCCTGCCATACACTCTTGGTACCAGTGCAGACTTAGAGGCCGTGGAGTCATCCAGAGCAAAGAAACTGCAGCCTGAGGTCACAGCAGTCAGGGAGAGGTTGCCAGGCTGCTCCTCTGCTGATGTGTAGCTACTTTAATAGTAGGATTTAGACTCGTTCCCAGATCCGGTGTCTGCCCCAGGTATGTAGGGCTTAGTGAGTTTGAGAAGACTTGGTACCTCAGCCCCAGTGCTCTTCTGCTCTTCTTTAAATTTATCTAAGACTTTGTGCCTCTCACCCACCCTCTTCCTATTGCCCCTTGTACAGAAAGGTCTTTGTTCTCTGCATATTGGGTTTGGGTTGGAAATTCTCTGGCAGCAGCGTAGCCAGAATGACTCCTCTGAAGACAGAAACATCCACCCTCCCTCCCCACCCACTGCACACCTTCTCACTCTCTTCCTCACTCTCGGACGTGGATGGTTCTTGCCAGAGTTCCTGCCCGCTCCTGCCTTTCTTGTATCCAAGCCCCAGGGAAGCAGCACCAGCCCGGGGCAGAGCAAGAGCTCAGGCACTTGTCCTGAGGGCCTAAGGCCAGCGGGGAAGGGCTAAGCAGGCGTGACCTCATCCTTTGGCTTGCAGAAAGCAACGACAGCAGGTGCAGTGGACCGTCTGACAGACACTAGCAAGTACACGGGCAGCCACAAGGAGCGCTTTGACGAGAGTGGCAAGGGCAAGGGCATCGAAGGACGAGAAGACAAGGCTGACAACTCAGGCTATGTGAGTGGCTACAAGGGTGCTGGCACCTATGATAAGAAGAGCAGTAAGTAGACAGGAGCCTCGTCTTTGCCTACAAGTCCGATGACCCTGCATGTTTACCACCAGCGATGTGAGGAGACAATAAACATCTGTGTGTGCAGCAGCTAATGAGATTGATCTAATGGGGGGAGGGAGAGACAGCGAGAGGGGTCAGCCGTATACCCTCTACCTTGCTTAACCTCATGCTTACCAGCCAAAGTTAGCATTTCCCTGAGAACACACTTGAGGAATATATTTAGAGATACGAGATGAGCCGGATGTGAAGGCAAGCCAAGCATGGTGGTGCATACCTGTAATCCCAGCCCTGAGGAGCTGAGGCAGGAGGATTGCCTTGAGTTCCATGGCAGCCTGGGCTACCTCATAAATTCAAAGTTAATCTGAGCTACATAGTGAGAACCTGTCTCTGAAAAACCAAATCTGCCTCCCAGAATAAAGTAGCAGATTCTTTTTTTGAGACAAGATCTCTATGTAATCCAGGCTAGCCTAGAATTCAATGTATACCCCAAACTGGCCTCGAATTGACAGCAGTCCTCCTGCTTCAACCTCCCGAGTGCTAGGATTATGGGCAGGCATCACCACAGCTGGCAGACATATGTGATTTGACACATTATGACCAGGTTATCATATATTAGATTGTTTCCTGTCCTTTGGACCATCTACATCTGTCGCAATTCAGATCTTGCTGTGGAAAAAACAGAAGGCATGTTGGGCAGCCTGACTCTGTTACACATTTGTTCTAGAGCTGGGGGAGGGGAGAATCCACTTACAACACCCAGCCCAGAACTGAGTTTTACTCACCTCAGCTCTCTTACGGTACCCATGGAACAGAAGCCCTTTGTGAGTGCTGATGGCAGCCCAAGAAGATGGCCAGAGATGGGAGGTCACCAGAACTTCCAGGACAGTAATAAGGAAATAAACCAAGCATAGTGATACACCGCTGTAATCTCAGCACTTGGGAGCCTTGAGACAGGAGAATCACAAGTTCAAGGCCAAGCTGGGCTACATAACGACTTGAAGGCCAGTTTGAACTATATAGTGAGACCCTATCTCAAAAAAAAAAATTTAAAAAAAAAGGGTTAGATCAGAACTGAACTGAGTCACATGTATTTTTAAGTTTTTATTTTGAAATGATTACAGATTCACAAGATGTTGTTAAAAAACAAAACTACTAAGAGATCTCACCCTTCCCCCCCAGTTTGCCCTAATGATTCTATGTTTGTTTTACATCTGTTTTTGAGACAAAGTAAGACAGGCTCTGATTAAACTACTAAATTTCCCAGGAACTTGTAGTCTTCCTGACTGAACCCTCAAGAATTCTGGGGTTACATACATGCACCACTACAACTGGCACAGTGAACAGTTTCTTCTGTTTGGCTGGTTGATCTTTTTTACACAATGATTCTATTTTACTCAGATATGGTTTTTAAACTTTACCTGATTGGAGGGCAGGAAACAGCTCAGTGATAGAGCACCTGCCTAGCATATGCGGCACTTTGATCCCCAGCACCACCATAAGATTTTTACATGACTGGAGCTGGCCCTGCCTCACCCACTGCTTTGTCAGTTGCAGACCTTGGAGTTTGGACAGCTTCAGAAGGAGCTTCTAGACAGAAAGGGATACAGGCACTTTGGGGGTAATGGAGAGAGAAAATAACTTGAAATTCCACTTGTCTGAGGTGAGAGAGACAGAAGGAAGAGTCTAGAAAAAGAAGGCCAGGTGCCCACGCAGCTGCTAGCGTGGATGAGAGACAGACAGCCCTGAGCTTCGTGGTGGGAGGCAGAGGAAGTGACAGGTTATAAGAAGTGGGAATCAGTGATCCCGCCGAGAGAAACAGGCGAGCGATGAAGGAGTTGTGAAGAAATAAGGCTAAGGTGGGCCTGAGGGAGGTTCTCTCAGGGAGGTCGGCAAAGCTGGAGATACTGCTGTGTGGGTTTGTGAGTGAGAGGAGTTAGAAGGGAAATGGGGAAGATGGAGTCGGAAGCGTGGGGGCTGGGCCTGGAGCTGGATGCCTGTTGCTATGGTGTGAGCTGGGGCACTGGGCCTCCCTCCAGGAGTCAGGATCTGGCCCAGAGCAGGGCCTGGCCCTGCCAAGTGGACACAGCGAACTTCTTGGGTGGGTTTTACTGTCGCTGGGAGAGGGAGGGTGGGGGTGGGGTAGTGAGGAGCTGGTAAACAAATTGGAAAGGACATAGAAGACACTACAGCTTTCCACCGTGATTGAAGCCCTGGACATTTTCCTACCTGCTCAGTTTCTGAGCTGTGCCTGTTGTGAAAGTCAGGGAGAAAGGCTTATGACAAGAATACGAGTTTTAGGGAGGGATAGTTTGGGAATTAAATTCCCTAAACCAAGCCGATGATACCTATTGGGTTACCTTTATACCTGCGGGAGCAGAGCAAATAGACCCTTTGTTTTGTTTCATTAGTTTTGTAGAAGCAGCTGGTGGATGGATAGCCAGGGTCCAGGGTGCAGGTTGTGACAGGAAAGCGGTCCTTCGTGAGTGTGCAGTATTCTTTGTAGACATCGCAGAAGAAGTCAGTATAGTTGCAAAGTTTCTGGGTGTCTTTCCAGGAGGCATGGAGCACATAATGGATGCTTGAGCAAAACCAATGATTCTTTCTGCCCCTCACATAGGCCATAAAGCCGTTGCAGTAGCCCAGGAAACCATCTGCGAAGGTAACCTTGGGGAAGTCCATATGGAAGATGCGGAAGTTATGGGTAGAAGGGTTCATCTTGATGTTCATGGCCAGGGTTAGCCCTAGAGCAAGCTGAAGGAAAAGTAGCTGGGCCACAGCTGGTGCCATTCCTCCTGCTGGTAGAGATAAGGTAGCTGGAGTCAGGGTGGCCTAGAATCACTGTGCAGCCCTCCTAGTCTCCAGCACTCCTGTGCCTTCCCGAGCCTTCCCAAGGAGCCTTCCTACCATCTAAGAGCTGGCTGCTCATTCAGAGTGCACCCTCGAATCCTTATGCCCCAAAACAAGAAGGCACTTCCCAAAGCCATCCAAACTGATCAGCCACCCACCGCCAGCCCCATCCCTCGGTCTACTGCGAAGTCCCAGTCTCACCCAGTCCGTGAGCTGCCACTCTCACAGAGTAAGAAATCCAGCTGGTCCTCAGGTGAGAGACACTTTCCCGTTATCTACCCACACCCTTTCTAGCTCATTAAAAACAAAAAAACAAAAAAAAAAAAAGAAAGATAAAAAGTGTTGAAAGACTGGAAGGAAAAGGCTGAGCTGATGGCTCTCAGACAGCACCAAAGCTCTGGAAGTTCCCGATTGAAGGCAGCGGGGTAAAGGCAGGGATGCTTCTTGCCTGAGGCGAAGGACAGCCTGGCATAGCATTAAAGGTTTCTAAGAGACAGAAATACCCCGGAGTTGAGCAGGCCCTGTGCTGAGGGCGTTGGATGGGTGGGAGAAGAGAGACGTTGCTGTCTGGCCGCCTCCTCTCTGGTGTCTTTGGAACATTTTGTTCCAACTTCCTTGCCAGAAATCCCCAGGTCCCCGGGCTTCCTTTGATGTTTGCCTGTTGCATCAGCCGTGCTCCCACAGCAAGGTGGGAAGAAATGCACTGCTGTTTTGAGGAACTGTTTCTTCTTTATAAACCTCAGAGGACAGAGGCTCCACTGGTCACAGGTGCTCACAGGCTTTGTGGCAGGGGCTCCCCCCAAAGTGCCAGGCTGAGGCCAGGTGTGGTGGCACACTAGGAATCCCAGCACTCAGAAGCCAAAGGCAGGATGATTGTGGAGAGTTCAAGGCCAGTGGGGGCTACACAATGAATTCAAAGCCTGCCTAAACTACATACTGACATCTTGTCTCAAAGACACTTTTTTTTGAGTCAGGGTCTCGCTTTGTGGTTTAGGCTGGCCCTGAGCGCAGCCTTGAACTCACATCACAGCAATGCTCCTGCCTCTGCCTCCCGAGTGCTGGGATGACAGGCATGAGCACCACGCCCGGCACTGTAGTATGGTACTGATTGCTGCTGGGGTGAGTCTCCACGCCCAATATTGTTATGTGGTTACCGGGATCGAACCGGGCCCTTGCGCTTGCAAGACAGGCGCCGGAACCACTGAGCTATATCCCTGGCCCTCAAAGACACTTTTTTTAAAAATTGCCAGATTGAGAATCAAGCACATTCAAAGTCCTGTTAACAATCCTGCTCCTGTCATATCCACGCCTCTCACCTGTGAGGCGAGCCCTGCCAGTCTGCCCTCAAGTGGTCTGTGCATACTGCCTCTGAACCCTCAAACTTAACAGTTCCACTGCAAAGCCTAGACATGAGGGGACATGACCTTCAGCCTGAGCCCAGCCTGACAGGCTCCCACTGTTAGCTGGCCTGTGGGTAATCTGTCATGCTGGGGAGAGAGCCAGACTCCCAGTTCTCTTTTGCTTCAATTATTAACTATCTGCCCGTTCAGCAGAGCCAAAGAGCTAAGTTCTGGAACTGCTAGCCCTAGTCCTGGACTTTCACAAGCCTCGAAGCCCTATCTCATGTGGAGGTGCTGTCCACATTTTGGGCTATGTATTAGGAGAACCTTTTACTTCCACCAGCAAGACAGGAAGTCCAAAGACAGAAGGAACACTGGCTGCTCCAAGGGGTTGCAGGGGGACACAGGATAGAGTTCCCTTGACGGCCCCTCATTCACAGCACCTCTTGTCCAGAGTCTTCTGACAGCCAAGCTGGAGTTCAAAAATGAATCCATCCTCCTCCCAACTTCTCCCCCTGTGTTGTCACAGTTTCTTCAGTGTTCCGGGTCAAATCTAAAATATCCCCCCAAACTCTCCCATTCCCAAGCTGGCGTATTTTAAAGGTATTTGGGTCCTGAGATCATTGTACTTATCAGCGGAGCACTTTATGTCTGATTGGGGTGAGTGTAGTAAGAAGGTGAGGCCTGGTTGGAGGTGAGTCACAGTGGGGGTAGTCTCCCCATTCTTGCCCAAGGCTCCCCCTCTTTTCTCTACTTCCTGGTTTCTGTGACAGAGCAGCTTTCCTCCACCGCGCTGTTTCTGTGTTGGAGCCAGGTTGACACCATGGTCTGAAACTTCCCAAACCTTGAGCAAATAAATGTCTCCTCTTTTAAACTGTGGGTGTTGGGATGTCTTGTCCTAGTGATGAGAAAGTGGACAGATACACTCAGCTACTAGTACAGGAAACCTGAGAGCAATCCTAAGGCCCTCTATCCATCGATCCCCATCCCTAGAGTCAAGATGACATGGTGGGTCAGATCAGGTTTTCGAGTAAGTTCCAGGTTTTCAACCAGGGACTGAGCCTGACTGTGTAGCTTCCATGCTATGGGCCATCAGTGTAAGTTCTCTGAGGTGTATACGCCTCCGTTTCCTCATCGCCTCAGGAAAATAGTGTTCTATGCTTCACAGCGGTATCCACATTCACTCAGTGTATACCAAGAGCTGTCAGCCCAGTGCCTCATTGACGGTGAATACTCAATAGGAATATGAATCCGTCAGCCATGAAGCCCTGACAGTCTTCACTAAAACTCTTTCAGGACCTTTCCCTCCCATTCCTATTTCTTCTGCTCAGGCTCTCCCTCTCCTGGATGCCTCAAACTCCCCAATTCCAGGAAGGTTCCATACAAATATATCTTCCATAGAAGTCCCAGACTCTTCCATAGAAGAGTCTTTCATAGTCTCTCCTTGGCTAACACCCTGCAACAACCCCCAGCCCACCTCCATGCCTGTGTCCCACTGTCCCCGCTACCAGGAACGCCGCTGCAACCCCCCTCCCTCTCACCCCATCAGTCCTTCGGTCCCATTGCAGAATGACCTCCCCAGGGAACTACAGGACCAACACCCAAGCAAGGGAAGACGAAGCCACCCAAGCAGGTGGTTGGTTCACTGTGTTCTTCAGGCTACTCAGCACAGCACTGAGTGGGAGCCATGCAGGCCTGTGCCTGAGCCAGGCTGACTCAAGTCTTCTGAGGAAGCCAACCACAAAGGCGGGAGCCCCACCTGGAGGCATGTCACCTAGACCCTCAAGTCGGCCACTTCCCTGAAAAGAGAAAGAGACTTCCTGTGCCTCTCAGGCTGCCTCTTTCTTCATTCCAAGCCCACACATTGCTGCTCTCTAGCTACCACCCCTCACCTGTGCCTGCAGGATTGCAGAAACTGAAGGGTGCGTGATAGATGAGAGCCCAGGACCTGATACTGAGTGACCTATTGCCCTCCTGTTTCCTCTTCTGTCAGATGGGACAGTTCCTTCCTTAGCTCATGAGACTGTAAGAATAAATTCAGATGGCAAATGTGAAAGTGCTCTTTAATCAAAATAATTAGCATAAGTAACTGGACACGGGCTCCTGCATTCCACATTAATTGACTTCTGACATTTGCAAAGCTTGGGTTAGTCTCTAAACAAGCCTGGTGATGGCGCCCAACCCTAACCTCAGCCCTGCTCCACCTGTTGGAGCTCTTTCTCACATCTGACCTAGAATTCATCTCCACATAGATCTGACTACTTTGAGATAACTTCAAAAAATAGATATATTTGAAAGATACTTTGAAAAGTGTTCAATAGGCAGTCGTACATAAAAACACATGCCATGAGGTCATGAGCTTAGGATGAGAGTGGTGCAGAGTGGGCACAGAACGACAGAACTTTGGGCTTTCCGCAATCTCTACAACCCTTCCTCAAAGTGCTTCATCCATTCTGACACTCTGCTCATGGTTTTACAAGCTCACTAAGCCCAGGATTTGTGGACTTGCTCTCCATTACTCTGGACTTTACATATATAAGACCCACCCTAAAGATGAAGAAACCACCTTCTAAGGGATGGTAGTTTGCCTCAGGTTTATGTCAAATTCAGTGTTTCTCAACCAGGGATGATGCGGTAGTGTCTGGAGAACTTCATAACTGGAAGTTGCTATGGGAACAAGACCAGGAATACTGCTAAAAATCCTGCATTGCACAAGACAGCGCTCACAAGAAAGAACTGTCCAGACCAAGATGTAAATAATGCTGAGATTGAGGAGCCCTGCTGTGATGAAAGAGATGGTGAAATTTCCTTACAAGAGCTGACTGACTTTATTTCATGGTTTTGTTCTGTTGTGGTACTAGGACTGTTTGTGCAAGGTCTTCATAATGCTAGCCAAGCTCTCTACTCCCGATCCATCTCCTCATCCCTTTTTATTTGCTTCTATTTTGAGACAGCGTCTTCATAAGTTGTCCAAACTGTCCTCAAACTAGCTATCCTTCTGACTTGGCCTCCCGTTAGCTGGTACTACAGGTGTGAACTACCATGCTAGTTTACGTTATGTTTTGAAAGCTTTGGAAAACATATGAAACCTGAAAATAATTTTTTAAATTTAGTTAAATTTAATCCCAGTCTCCCCTTCCCTCAAGTGCTTTCCCCTCTCTGTGTACAAAAGCTTGTTAAATGAATTTGTTAAATGAATTTTTATTGTAATAGTGCTACTTCTACCATCAAAAGGAGTACCAGTAGTTCAACACTGAACTGATAACTTTGATTTATTTTTCTTATAAAGAGGACCCTCTGAGCTGGGCATAGTGGTACATACCTGCAATCCCAGGACTCTAGGAGGCTAAGGCACAAATTCAAGCACAAGTGCTCGCTTTGGCATCACATACGCAAAATGAGACACAGTCTTGGCAACTTAGCAACTTACTGAGACCTTGTCTCAAAATAAAAAGTAAAAGGGTGGGGCTATAGCTCAGTGAGGCTTTGAATTCAATTCCCAGCAGACCCCCAAAGGAAGACCCTCTCTCTGGAAACCTCAATACATTTTTCTCCTTCCTTCTCCACTGTAAGTATTTCTAGAATACTGGCTAGACAGCAAGTGCATGAGTGAGTCCCCATGATTTCAGGGAACTCTGAGATTCTGCCTAGAGTAGGCTCAGCATGATTTCATCGACATTTCTTTTCGCCCTGTCCAACTCAAGTCGCTCCAGCAGTAGACCTGGTAACAGATGGCTCCTGTGTTACGCCTCTTTGGCCTCCTTGTTCATTCCACTCCTGTGTGAAGTACGAAAGAACTGTGACAGTCTTCTAGCCGCCTGTGAGTTGATGGCTGAAGTCTGAGAAAAGCAGTAAATATATGTGAAAAAATAATCAATGGTTCAAAACAGAAAATAATACTTCTGGAAAGCAATAAATGATGTTGAAAGATAGAGACACAAAAGGTCTCTTAAATGGGAGGATCAGTGAAAATTGCCTAAAGGAAGACAGAGATCTTCCTGGGGCCTGGGGGGTGGGAGGGAAAAGTCTCTTGGGGCAGTTAGGAGTCAAGTGGAGATTAAGAGGATTATGAAAGTAAATATGAGAAAAAGGAAGAAAGCCAGTCTGGCTGTTTTTGAGGCACTAAACAGGATAAGAGTCAGAGACAAAGGTAGAAAGATGGTGTTGCCAAATAGTGACAAGACCTAGACTCAGGCTAAGGAATTTATACTCTACTTTGTACACAGAGGGTATGGAAAGCTGGCTTCTGAGACTGAGTGACCTGGTGAAGCCTCTCACCCCACACCCGATCAGTCTTTCCTGCATCCCCAGTTAGGAGCCAAGGATTCCAACTTTCTGTTTTAGAGTTTGCCTCCTCCGAACCCGCAGCTGTTCCAGCAAAGGTCATGGGAATTCAAAGACCCAAATCAAGTCCCATGTCTGACCCACACTAGCTGTGTTTAACTTTCTCCCAATACAGAAATGAGTCCATTACCCTTGTTTATCCAAGGATCAACAGAATTAGGATAACAGAACTGGGATCTGATCACACTAGGAGCAAAATTCAGTCTCTCCTGGCTTTTCCACTGGTATCCAGAGGCTGTGTGGAACTCCGGAAGAGAGAGAGAAGCTTGGCTTGGAGGGCAGGCTCCACGCCAGGCCGGGCTCCCTCCCTCCTCTCCCATCCCAGGCCAGAGGAAGCAGCAGCTGTTGTCCTGCGGAGAGCACAGGCAGAGGTCCACCTGGCACTGCTGGGCTGTTCACAACGCCCGCCCCACCTTACACACACACACACACACACACACACACACACACTGGCCAGAGAGAGGCTGGGCCAACAGCCGTGACTGTGGCCGGGGAGGAAGGAAGCCTAGTGGAGGTTGTTCTCATGCCTTCCCCATATCTTGTCTCTCACCATTTTGCCCCCCACCATCCTTGTCTAAGTTTCTCTCCTTCGGCAAGGTTCCTTGAGCAGTCCTTGATCTGAGGTCTGATGCTTTTTGTTCTCCCTAATCCTTTTGTTTCTTTCCTCCATCTTTTCCTTTTGCCACAGAGTGAAGGGGGAAAAAAGAGTAAAATTATCCTACTAAGTGCAAAGAGAAGCAGATCTTGTGGTGAGCGTAGGCAGATAAACACACACTATTACTTTCCTTACTCAAATAACTGTGGCCAAAGGTTTCAACCTGAATGTACAAGTTCAACTCTTCCACTTCAATTTTCATATGCAAACTTCAACTTTCTCTCCCTTTCCCACTGATCCGAGACAGCAGGGCTTGTTTATTTCCTCTGCACACAGCACTAAACAGCCTTCTGGAGACTCCGGCATAATGGAGTTGCAGAGCAAACCAGGGTAATTATAATGACAGGAAAACACAAGCGCAGGGGGCAGTTCAGATCGTGGTTTGGAAACATCTGACTGGGGAAGAATGGGAAATGGAAAGGAAACTGGGCTAGGAATTCAAATGAGCCCAAAGCCTCCTCATCCCTCCTCCCACCCAGCTCAGGGCTCATCTGGCCTGAAGTGATTTGCATTTGATCTGCTTTAAAAGATTTTATCCCCACGCATGAGGGTTTCTACGGCAGCAAAGTAGCGCTCCTGTCTAGAAGGCCTGCCTTTAAGGGCAATCACCCTAACAAAGACATAAAGGACTGTCCCCACAGTCAGGGCCTTCCTAAGGGACAGCCCCCAGAGCCCGAGGCCTGGGTCATCATCTTCTTGATTCGCTTTTGCCATCTAGTGGTGTTTTCTGTCTACACTGCCTTTCCTTCAGGAAGCCATTCCTTCCCACCCACCTGCTCTCCCTCCACTGAAATCACCTCCTCCTGGCCTCATCGCAGACCCTTATCAGCTTCCTCACTTGAAGACCAGAATCCCACACATGGCTGAGTAAGCCTCAAAACAGAGCCTGTACTCCTCTGCTCAGAGTCAAGGTGACAGCCTTACTGCCTCTGTCTGTCTGTCTGTCTCTCTCTCTCTGTATCTAGTGGGGATTAAACGCAGAGCCTTTGGAATAAGCTACATCTCCAGCCCATCCCTCCTGCTTTATTTCTGAGACAAGTTCTTGCTAAATCACTAAGTTGACCAAACTGGACTCGAACTTGGAATCCTCCTGCTTCAGCCTTCCAAAATGCTAGGATTACAGGGTGAGCCACCATGTCTGACCATTGCAGCCCTTCTGATAACCCACGGTCTAATATCTGGACTTCTTCGCTTGCTGTTCCACCAGGACCCAAGGCATCATGTGCTTTAGGGCCTTTATGGTTTTACACTCTGGACCAGAAACATTCTTTTTCCTAACAGCCACAAGTTCACCCGCTCATCTTCGACTCTCTGTTTCTGCCCTAGACCACCCTATTTTTTTGTTTGTTTGTTTTGTTTGAAACAGGGTTTTGCTTTGTGGTTCTGGCTGGCCCTGAGCTCAGGCTCCAACTCACATCACAGCAATCCTCCTGCCTCTGCCTCCTGAGTGCTGGGATTACAGGCGTGAGCCACTACACCCGGCACTGTGGTATGTGGTACTGGTTGCTGCTGGGCGTGAGTCTCCACGCCCAGTATAGTATGTGGTTACCGGGAATCGAACCTGGGTCCTTGCACTTGCAAGACAGGCACCGGAACCACTGAGCTAACTCCCTGGCCCGACCACCCTATTTTTAAAGACAGGATCTTGCTATGTATTTTGGACTCACTATGTAGCCCAGGATGGCCTTGAACTCTTGGTGATATGCTTCTTTCAGCTTCCAGAGTGATAGGACTACAGGCTTGTGCCACCACTCCTGGTGGCCCTACTCAAATAAAAAATTACTGCCCACCAACGCTTATCCTGTCTACTGTTTTCTTCAGCAATTATCACTTTAAACAAAATATATCTGTATTTACTGCCAGTCCCCAGTGGAATATAAGCTCCACAGAGAAAGATTTGTATCTCTTTGGTTCACTGATATTTCTCAAGAACACTGGCATCTAGTAGGTGCCCAATTAATATTTGTTGCCTACACGCATACAGCTGAACCTACTGAGTCTACCCACTACATCTAGAGGAATTTAGAATACAAAAATAACATCTGCGCTTTCTGGCCTTCCTGCCTACACAGTAATGCTTCTCTACCTGAGCTTCTCAGTTTGCCCACACATCAGAGTCCCCAGAGCAGCACTGACCCGGGCTGAAGCCTCCACAGGGACAGGTGAGGGAGGGCTGGGCAGGATACTGCACCTCTACACCAAAGGCATTTCAAATGTAAACATTTACATAATGGTCCGGTTTTGCAACTTCCATAAAGCAGGGAGGGAAGAGTGGGAAAGAGAAGTGTTGAGCGCTTTCTGCAGGTAAATCCAGGTGACCCTGCTCAGCACCTGAGACTGGAGAGGCCCAGAGAAATGACTCATCCTGGAATGCCAGAGCCGTGGGGACAGTGAGCTGGGCATCGTGACTGTGACGACTCATCCACTTCCTCCACCTCCTCCAACAGATACACAGTATACCTGAGTGACAGGAACCTATAAATTAATCTTGTAGGCTATTCTATCTGTACATCTAGTTAGAAAAAAAGTCATCCTTTACCCCATGGTGATTGGCATTTCTCGGACATCAGAGACGTGTTTCTGAGGAGACAAATGGCAGCTCTCCCTGAAATTCATCTGGACTGACTTTACCAAAAGTTCTCAGAATCACGTGGATGGGGTTCACACGCAGCCTGACGTGAATGTGGGGACCCCGGCTTCCTCATTGCTGAACACCTCTGGACAGGCTGACTGGCTCCATAGGCAGCCACTTACTTGGGACAGGTAGGTGGCAAAGCGTGAGCCTGATTCATTTCCTGACAGAAGCCACAGAGGCCTGGCCAGCTCTTAAGGAGTCAGGTGGTAAGCAGAGGGCCTTAGAGATCTGAGTGCCCAGCGAGGGTGGACGCGTCCTCAGTCCCCTGACAGGAGTCACAGCTCGAAGACTGAACAAGGAGGTGAGGCCTGCGACAGGATACGGTGAGAGAAAGAATAAAGAAGGAAGGATGGGTTTTGAGCATCTGCACACCGAGCAGTAGTGAGATAAAGGGGGTGCTCCATTCAGGGGGCAGCACATGAGGGAGGGGAAAGTGAAAGAGAGACGACAGTGATGAGGGTGGGGATAAAAATGAGAGAAAAGCTGGGACACGGGGGATATGGGCGTGGGGTGAGACACAATCATACGAACAAGAGGGAGAGTGAGGAGACAGCAGCTGAGCGAGAGGAGAGAGGCAAGGGCCAGCGATGTAGCTCAGTGGTGCCACACCCACCTGGCAAGCACAAGGTCCTGAGTTCGATCCCCAGTACTAGGGGGTGGTGAGAGGCAGCAGGGACAGAATGACAGGAGATAGGGACATAAGGTCCAGTACACTTGGGTACGTATACATGTGGGATCGGAGGTGGAACTGGGTGAGGAAAGGGGACAGCACGGCAGGGAGAGAAGTGATCAGCCATGGTGAGCAGGTTCGTGGAGGCAGTTTCTCAATTGAACACCTGCACTCTCTGTTCCCAGCATCTCGTCTCTCCTTCCTGACTGCTGTCCCTAAAACAAATGACACCACTTAGAGCAAGATGCTTCTCCCTGCTGCTGCTCCTGCTGCTGGAGCTGTGGGTGGCAGAACTCCCCGTCAGTGCTAAGCCCCCAAACATGACCCCAGCTCAGTGGTTTAACACTCAGCACGTGCAACCCAAAGCTCAAGCCTGCAACTCTGCGATGGGCCCCATCAACCAGCACACCAAGCGCTGCAAACCCTTCAATACCTTCCTGCACGTGTCCTTCTCCAGCGTGGCTGCCACCTGCCAGACCAGCAGCATAGCCTGCAAGAATGGCCATAAAAACTGCCATAAGAGCCCAAAGCCTGTGTCCCTGACCACATGCAGGCACGCCTCAGGGAAGTACCCCAAATGCAGGTACCAAGAGACACACCAGAGTGCAACTTACGTAGTGGCCTGCGACCCTCCCCAGAAAAAGGACTCTGGAAAGTTCCACCTGGTTCCTGTGCACCTGGACTAAGTCATTTAGGTTTCCTGGCTTCTTTACTCCTTGCTTGAGCCGCTGCTGTATCCCTCCTCCTGGCTGCTGCATCCCTTCTCCCCGCCCAGAGCACACTCCTGCCCTCTTCTCTGAACCCTTCCGCTCTCTGGAGAGGCCCAGGGGAAGCTGATGCTGATATGGTGAGCTGAGCTCTAGAGACCTTGTCTTTCATCTTCTTCCTTCCACCCCCACCCTCAAACTGAGCCCGAAGAGAGGGCGGAGCCAGGTCAGAGCCTTGGCTCCCTGGGCCGTGCCTTCCAACACCTCTTCCCTGCCTCATGGCCTTGAGTCTCAGAAGTATGACAAGGGGAGGAAACAGAGAAGGCATAAATAGAATGTACAGGTAGCACTGATTCCTCTCTTCAGCTAGAAGTCTTCACAGCCCGGATGTGGAGGGGTAACCTGTGCGGGGAGAGGTGGCCAGGAGGAAGAAAAACACAACAAAGAAATGCCACATCGTATTTACATAGCATTCATCCTTTTCATCAGAGCCCTGTGAGTCCTCTAATCCCTGATGAGACAGACTTGACAGAGGCGACTTACCTTCTTTACGGATGAGGAATTTGGAATTTCAGAAAGCTTAGTTGGTTAAAGAGCCCAGGAGCAGAATCGGGGCTTGAAAATGAATGGCCTCTATCTAAATACAGCACTACTATGCCAGTTGGGCAAGAAAGAGACCATTGTAGGGACGAGGGAAGTAGGTAAGAGTTCACCCGTGAAGAAATATACCCTGAGAGCTCATCGTGCCCAGTGTTGGCTGTGTTAAAGGTCATTACCTCTCTAGCCAAGAGACTTTTTTATGAGGTGCCTGGGGAATCTTAATTCATTCTCAGTGGCTCTCTTTCTAAGGGCCCCTCCCTCTTCTCTAGCCCAGTGCTCTTCCGGCCTGGACCCTGGGTCTTGTTCTGGCTGGATTCCCTTGGCCTAAATGCAAAGCACAAGGGGCATATCCTAGCATCATCCCACCTCTTCAGGATCACATTTCCCATGACCTTAAGGGACATCCGTGGCCCAAAGGCTGCTTGTCATAAACAGACTGGTGGGGCTGCCAGAGCTTCCTTCCTGGAGATAATGATCTCCCCTGCCTCAGTGCTTCCCTGGCTGTCCACACGGGCAGTCTGCCCAGCCGAGGGATTGAGAAGTGGAAACGCCCTCTCCCCATCTGCCTAGGCCAAAGAAGCCATCTTCCCCTTTGGTGAGTAGAGCTGGAAAAGCTTAGGCTTTTTATTGGCTGAATCCAGACACCTTTCCCCATTGCCTGTACCCCGGAGCACCACTGGCCCCTTCTCTCTACCTTTCTGACAGCCTGAAATGAAGCTTCTCACACCCATCTTACTTCCCACCCAAACACATTGTTGGCCTCCCCTAGCTGTGGGAGGGGCTCCTCTACTCCTCCCTCGCTATGCTGCACCTTTATTCCTAACCAGAACCAGATGATCTTTGGAACTAGGCAAGACTGAGTAAAAATCTTTGGCACAGTTGTTCATCTCCATGACTTGAGGAAATGTCCAAGCCTTTTTGCAGATTTGTTCTGTAATGCATACTGGGAATAACATTACCCACCAAACAGGATTACAGAAGATTTAGAAATGACATTGAAGAAGCTCTGATCAGAGACAGTGGTGGTGGCACATGACTATAGCCCTAGAATTCCAGGAGGCTGAGGATCACACATTCAAGTGCAGGGTGGGCAACCTAGCAACTTAATGAGAACCTTCTCAAAATCAAAAAGAGCTTTGGATATGGCTCAGTGCAAAGGCAATGGCTTCAATTTCCAGTAAAAGAACAAGTTGAAAAAGAAGTACTATTGTGCTGCTGCCCTGATCAGCCCCAGGTACTAACTAGTAGGCATTGGATAATGGCAGCTTGTAGTAGAGGTGATAACAATATCTGCTTTTGACTAATAGCAGACCGAGGCAAACATCCCATGTGTAACTCCAGGGACCTTGTTCTCCTAGTGTGATGCTCGTGATTGGGCTGAAGGACAAAGCTGCAGGCAAGAGTCCCACTATGTGAGACAGGTGGTTTGGGAAGGTGGGGGAATGATTCAAAAGAAAGGAGTGCAGAACAATGAATGGATGTACAGAGTGGGAGGCAAGGCAGTTGAGGAGCTGCTAATGGACTGAGTGTAACCATCATCATTTCCTGAAAATAGAACATCACATCGCTATGGTGAAGTGGACTTCTCATATATTCAAATGAATACAAAGTTTTTCTCAGAGTGGTGATTTGTTTTTACCTGTGGTCAATATTACTATGTATATTTGCTTTTCTGTAGATGAATTTTAACCAAGGTGTATGGAGAGAAAAGGTACTGGGGACTTGGGTTTTTCTCCACCTTATTCTTCTTAAAATATTCTTTATACCTTATGTTCTTTTTTTCTTCAGTGCTTGGATCTATTGCAGGGCCTGACATGTATTAAGCAAGTGTTCTAGTATTGAGCTACAAACCCAACTGCTCTTTATGTCATTTACTGATATAAAGTAGATTGTTTTGGCAATAGAAGGTTTCTTCACAAAATGGATAAACTATGGCTCAAATGCAGCCTCCAAAAATGAAATTAGTTCCCAAATAGGACATTTCCTGAAAGATTCATTTCCTAAATTGTACTATGTAACTAAAGAGTTCTGAAGTAGGCTTGGAGAGAGCACTGGCCTACCGCTGAAGCCCTGGGTTAGATCCCAAGCAGCACAGAGGAAAAAACAGCTCTAATCAGTCTGTAGTGACACAGGCCAAGGGTGCGATAATCTTGGGAGGTGCTCCTGGGGAGTCTGAGAAGCTGGAAATGCGCTGCTGTTGGTGTCAATATGTTTACTATGTGAAAATTCCACCAACTGTACACCTAACATTTATGTAATTTACTGCGTGTCATATATCAATTTTTTTACAATCCTCCAAAGTGTCAAGGATTTAGCTCAGTAGTTCTAGAACCTGCCAGGCAAGTGCAGAGTCCTTAGTTCAATCTGCAGTGCCACAGAAATAAATAAAAAATCTTCCAAAAATGTAGTTCCTAAGGATGACCTTGCTTACATGATAAATGCTAATATACCTATCAGTTATAAAAACATCAGTGTAAGTTATACTGTAGATACAATTATAATATCTATTGTTTTGTCTTGTATTGTTTGTTAAATTAAATAATGCTGTATTATTTATTAAACTGCTATAAATATTTTGAGCTAGAAAATATAAGGTTCTTGGTCTGGGGATTTAGCTCAGTGGTTCTGGTGCCTGTCTTGTAAGCACAAGGACCTGGGTTTGATCCCTGGTAACCACATACAATACTGTGTGTGGAGACTCATGCCCAGCAGCAATCAGTGCACCACATACCACGGTGCCGGGCGTGGTGGCTCACGCCTGTAATCCCAGCACTCGGGAGGCAGAGGCAGGAGGATTGCTGTGATGTGAGTTGGAGGCTGAGCTTAGGGCCAGCCCAAACCACAAAGCGAGACCCTATCTCATAAAACCTAAAAATAAATAAATAAATAAAAAGGTTCTTCCTAAAGTTATGTAGCTACCACAGTTCTTTTATTATTTGTATTGTTTGTCAATTAATCTCTTTATATTTTAATGATGTAAATTTTAATAATCATTCTTATCTATTATAACTTTTACAGTCATTCATTTAAAATAATAAATATGTATTGTGTTTTCACTGGCTGATAGAGTGTTAATATTTTTAAACATTCTTAAGAAATATTTTCTTCCTTATTATGCCTGGAATGCTCAAAAATATTTTAAAGTGACTATGTACTTTGATACTGATAATGAATGCAAATGACCAGCCTTTTTCTCATCCTTTAACTCCTTTCATATGCGTCACCCATTCTTACCACTTTACTATTTCACCTTTGCATCAAGATCCCTCTCAAGGGTGGAATTTAAATTACAGTCTGGGGACTGGGCAGAAGCACCCAGGTGAGTACAAGGTCAGTGAGAACTGGCTTCAAAATGAAACGAAAGTGCCTTTGATCCTGTCGCAATGCTGCCTGGGTAGCATGGGGACGTAAGAAGCAGATAAGCTGACTTTTGGTCTGTGTGCGGCTTTGTACTTTGTTCAGCTCCACACACATGGGCGTTTTTTCCTCACCTGTAAAATAACTGTAAATATTTCTCCTTCGTGCGGCTGCTCCAAAATTAGTGAGGACATGTTTTTGGACAAACTGATCAACAGATAGATCGACAGATAGACACACACTGCTTAGGTCTGTGTCAAGAACACAGCGGACCACAGTAGAGCGTAGAAACTTCACTCGTCTTATGGTGGCCCTGGCACCAACTAGGGCCACACTTGCTTGTCTGCCAGGCCCTGTTCTACATGGTGACTCTTGCATAGTAATTGTTAGTTAATAGGAAAGCAGTGAGGCCGGGAGAGGTGACTCACTTTGGAGCCAGACAAGCCTGATTTTTAAGCCTGCTCTTGCCACTTACTAAATCTGTGATCTTAACCTCCCTGTGCTTCAGTTTCCTTTCTAAAAATTGGATATAGCTCAGCATGGGGCACATGCCTGTAATCTCAGCACTTGGGAGGCTGAGGCAAGAAGATCCCTGTGAGTTTGAGGCCAGTCTCAGCTGCATGGTGAATTCAAGATCAGCCTGAACTGCACAGAGAGATCCTCTCTCGAATAACAAAAAAAAAAAATATTTTTAATTTTAAAAAATGTTATAATAGGCAAAACAATCTGAATGTGATGGCACATTCTTATAATCCCAGCATTTCAACTGAGGTTGAAGCAGGAGGATCCCCCCAAGTTTGAGGCCAACCTGAGCTATATAGTAAGTTCAAGGCCAGTCTGAACTACATAGTGTGAACTGATCTCCAAAAAAGCAGGAAAAAAATATGAAGCATAAAAAAATTCACATGTCTATCCAGGTGTGGTGGCTCACGCCTGCAATACCAGTTTTAGAACAGGCTGAGGCACAAGGGTCCCCAGTTCAAACCCAGGCTCTGCAACTCAGAGACTTAGGAAGACTCTGCCACAAAATAAAAAAGCCTGGGTGTAGTTCAGTGCAAACGTTCTGAGTCATTCTAGCACCAAAGAAGAAGAAAAAACAGTGCCTTAACACACGAAGCACTGTTTTCAATGATGGCTACTAGTTTTTGTTTTTGTTTTTGGGGTTTTTTTTAGGTTTTTTGAGACAGGGTCTCGCTTTGTGGTTCAGGCTGGCCCTGAGCTCAGCCTCAAACTTACATCACAATCCTCCTGCCTCTGCCTCCCGAGTGCTGGGATTACAGGCGTGAGCCACCACGCCCGGCACTGTGGAATGTGGTATGTGGTATGTGGTACTGGTTGCTGCTGGGTGTGGGTCTCCACACCCAGTATTGTTATGTGGTTACCGGGGAATCGAACCCGGGCCCTTGCGCTTGCAAGACAGGCGCTGGAACCACTGAGCTAACTCCCCAGCTCCTAGAGTTAGGAACATTTTATGCATGCCAAATTTCAAAGTAAATCAAACCAGTTTTATTTTATTTGGGTAGCAAGTAAGTAAATATTTTAACTTGATTTTATACTTGCCTTTTCCTGTATTAAAGGCAATATATTTTTTCCCAGTTGCAAATATTTTAGGTCCTTGAAAATTTTCCTGGCCCCAGATGCTGAGCCGCTAGTGCTTAATGGATAAAACAGCCCTAAGACTGAAGCATCTGGGAAGACTTATGATGAGTGAGTAGGATCAAATACACAATGAGAGGAGGAGCCTCTTCTCCAGGCCCCGGGAGAAGGCAGCTACCTGCAAGGCCAGCACCTTCTGAAGGAACACAGTATTTGCTACATAACTGGTTTCAGAGCTTGCAGAGTATGTGGTCAGTCATGCTGGTCAGCAGAGAATGTCAGGCCAGACCTCCGCTTCTGCTGCCACCCCACCCAATTCTTCCAAGGGCCTAGTGACTTTGGTCCACAACAATTCATAAATATTCACTTGGTAATTTTCCCATTCCAATGGGAGAGGCTCAAATGAGAGTCTGCAAGAGAGAAAAGATTTCCTGGAGAGAAAAAAGATTTACTCACTGGTGCCCAAGTCAGCTGCCTGCTGGGCAGGGTTTCACTGGGTTCTAAATATTAATATTTTATTTGATTTTGGGGGAGGGCACAGGAAGGGATCCCTACTATGGCAAAGGTAGAGAGACTAAACTTAGAATATACACATTCAAAAATGCACATCCTAAGAGCCCGAGGGATTTTCAGATGATCTTGGAGGGAAGGCAGGTTGAAGATTTTTTTTTTTTTTACCTCAAAGATAGAGAAATCACACAAATTCTAGCAGTTGAGATCCAGGGTAGGATCCCACACACCAACACAGGTCTTTGAGCCACTGTAGCACACAGCATGTATGACCATGAATCATGATACATCAGCTTGACCAGATTGAGAAATGCCTAGCAGATTAGGAAGCCACAGTTCTGGGTGTGTCTTGGGTGTGTTTCTAGAGACAAGGGTCTTGTAGGACAGAAATTGAAGGAGAAAGACCTGCTCCTGGTATGGCTGTCACAGTTCAATAGGATTACAGCCTCAATTGAATAAAAGGGAAAGAAAAAGGAAGGCAAGTGCTTGAAGAACTCTATTTGGCTTGAGTGGGTGGGGCTTCTGCTGCCATCACCTGTAGACTTCAGTCTCCAACCCAGAGAAGAGTGATAGTCAAGACTCTGGCCCTTCAACCTTGGGTGGAAGCGGCCTCCTTCACCCCTCTGGCTGGCTCTGTAGCTTCCACCCTCTTGCCCTGAGCTTCTCCTCTGGTTCATCCTTTGGTTTGCCAGTACACAGGTGACTCCCCCACGTCTGATCATGTAAATTCCTTACATAATCGCATATACTTTTTTCATCTTGATTGTGTTCCTCTCTAGGACCCTAGCCAATAGAGACTCCGGCATGAGGAGTGGGGCTAGAGAAACAAATCTGTAAGGGTGAATTTCTCTTATTTCTTTAGTGGTACCTGCAGTTAGCTGTGTAATATGAAAAGATCTAAAATTGCCGTGGCCTTACCTTCTGATGATGTAGACTACTGATAGTTCATGCCATGAGCTGTTTAAAGTAGTATGTAACATAGATCCATTTGTTTCTTCTAATTCACCAGCTGTGACATTCAAGGAATTTAGTGACTCTCTGTATAATACTTTTAAAAATTGTTGGTGGATTCAGAAATGTAGTGATGTCGGCTGATTATTCTCAAGAGAGGACAAAGCAATAAAGGGGAAAATGAGCTGAAAGATTTAAATTCTCATCTCTAGGCAGGCATAAGCAACCTACAGTCTTCTAACTGTATCATCGAAAATTCATCTCTCATCATGTGATTGACAGAATTACAGTACAAGTTTAAAGCTCAGCCTCCAAAGGTGTCCTACAAATGGGGATGGACAGGTTTGGAAGGAACCTAGTGAGACTGAGGATTTTGAATTCCTAACTTCTGATGAGATTTTCCCAGAGGACATGATTTCCTTACATTTAGTGGTAGAGGCATCCTGCCCCTATTTCCCATAGTGTTGACCTTTCCTCCTATATCTGAGAAAATTAATCCTGGGTTACCTAGGGGAGCAGTAATGTCCTACCCTGGTGTAGTTGCCTACAAAACAATGTCAGTGCTTCTCAGAAACACTTAACAACCACTTTTGCCTCTTGGCCTATAACCAAGCTCAAATCTTAGAAAGCTCCTAAAGGTGAAGCCTACAGTACAACCCATGAAGATGTAAGTTACACTTCTAAAGAATTTCTTGAGTTTTCCAATTCAGATAAGCAGAGGCCCACGAAATAATTATGGGAATGGAGTTTTAAGAGTGTGAAGTTATAGTGGAAGGAACACAGATTTGTACTATGTTGAATTTCTTGATATAGGACTATTAAGCAGTGATTCTCAATCTAATATAGCAGTGTGTGGAGTTTTGTTTTTTGTTTCTTGGTTTTTTTTACATGCTACTAGCTTGCTTGCTTGGTTAGTTTAAATATGGATCAGAAGATGGTCCACTGTGAATAAGCCAGAGATGCTTGGAGTGGAGTTGCCAGGTAAAACCTACTCCTCCACACCAAGTGTCCAGAAAGTTCACTCTTCACTAATAACACCTTGAGAAACAGACTTTTTTTTTTTTTTTAAAAAAGGTCTCGCTTTGTAGTTCAGGCTGTCCTTGAGCTCAGCCTCAAACTCACATCACAGCAATCCTCCTGCCTCTGCCTCCCGAGTGCTGGGATTACAGGTGTGAGCCACCACACCTGGCACTGTGGTATGTGGTACTGGTTGCTGCACGCCCAGTATTGTATGTGGTTACCAAGGATCGAACCCTAGTCCTTGCGCTTGCAAGACAGGCGCCGGAACCACTGAGCTAAATGCCTGGCCTCCGAGAAACAGATTTCTGAGGGATGTATAAGTACCTTTGAAGAGAGTCATCACTGTTCTTCGCTGTGTGCCAGACTTTACAGTGGGGACTGTAGTTACACAACTGAGAAACAAACACAATGGGTATGATTGGATCCTGGAGGGACAAGGGACAACTGGCAGCTCTCAGTCACCAGAAGAATGTGGTTTACTGAACACGAGGGACACACAAGGGGAGCAATGATCAGAGTGGTCTGACTCATTCACACCTACAGCACTGACTAATTAATCATGCTGTTCCCAGAAGTGAAACAGGAAGTCTACTAAACTTTTACTGGAGTTATATAAGGTGAAAAATTTCAGGGCAAATGAACAAAAAACCTACCTAAAATCATAACAGGGGATCATGGCCTCTAGATCGATTCTCAGATGGAGCCAGTTTATAGATCCAAAACACCTGAATGAAGGGGACCCCAGGTCCCCTTGAGGAAGGACCTGGGTGTACCATCAAAAAACTACACTGTTAACCTTTCTCTAATTTTCCCCTAAAGGATCTACATCCTACCAGAGTAATCATACAAGGGGGTTGGGGAGATGATCAGACACTTGGGACACTACTAACACTGCTTCAGAACTAACACTAATTCCAGGAAATCCAAAACATCGTGGGCCTCCAGTGAGAGTATGTGGTGCTGTTTTTCCCATAACAGCAGGATTCACAGGTCAAGGGGCCTATGAAGGTCAGGTGATTAATGAGGTTTTAGCCAAATCCAACTCACAGTGGGCCCAAGTCCAGGCTGTGATCAATTCCTTAGCTCCAGCAGGTGTAAATGGAATAGACTTACTACTCAGCAGAATGCCCATTTGAGTTCCCTAACCTGTGGAGAGAGGGTTAACATGGTAAGAAAAGCCAAATGAAAGCCAATCGAGTTGCCTCTACCTGAGAAAATAAATCAAAGCAATATCACATTTCTTACGGGTTTGCAGAAATCTGAGCTGCTATCAGGGCCTTGAAGATGCAGGGCTGGTAACCCCAGTAGAAGAAGATTTTAATAATCAAGGGAATAGGGTGATCTATTCTGTGGATTACAGTCCACAGCTCTCCTTAGCCATTCCCATAGGTTCATGAACAAAGTCGTCATAGCAGCAGGGATGGAGGCTATGCCTTAGGTCAGTAAAATGCTCTTCCACTCATGAAGGCCAGTCTGGCTATTTAGACTCCCAAGTGCCCAATCTGCCAGCAGTGGCAAACACTGTGATCCCAATGTGGCACCTTTTCCCAAGGTGTTCATCTTTTGTTTTTTTAGTTTTTTGAGATAGGGTCTTGCTTTGTAGTTTAGGATGGTCCTGAACTCAGCCTCAAACTCAGCAATCCTCCTGCCTCTGCCTCCCAAGTGCTGGGATTACAGGTGTGAGCCACCATGCCCAGAATTGTGCTATGTGGTGCTAATTGCTAGTGGGCGTGAGTCACCGGAACCACTGAGCTAGATCTCCGGCCCCCAAGGTGTTCATCTTGCAACCTGGTGGTAGATTGATTATACTGGACCACTTTCATCATGGAAAGGGCAGCAGCATTTTTTCCTTACAGGAATAGACACTCATTAATGGTAAGGATTTGTCTTACCTGCACACAATGCTTTTGTCAAAACTACTATCAGTGGACTTACAGAATGCCTCATCTGCTGTCATGGTATTCCTTCAGCATTGCTTCTAAGGAATGTATTTCATGTGTGAAGTAAGGCAGTGGAGCCATGCTCATGGAATTCACTGGTCATACTACGCTCCTCACCATTCAGAAGCAGCTGGGTTGATAGTATATTGACTGGCTACTTGCAGATGCAATAACAGTGCCAGCTGAGACAAGGTTCTCCAGGAGGTTGTACTGCATATGCTCTGAGTCAGCATCCATTATGTGGTACTGTTTTTCCCATAACAGCAGGATTCACAGGTCAAGGAATCAAGGGGTGGAAATGGGAATGACAGCACTCATCATTACCTCTAGTGACTCACTAACAAAATGTTTGCTTCTTGTTCCTGTGACTTTATGAGCTGCTGGCTCAGAAGTCTTTGTTCCAGAGGCGGGAATAGTTCTACCAGGATATACAATGGTGATGTCATCGAACTTGATGATAAGACTTTCTTGTTATTTTGAGCTCCTCATGTCTCTGAGTCAGAAGGAAAAAAGGATGTTACTCCCAAGCATGGTGGCACATGACTTTAATCCTAGCATTTGGAATGCTGAGGCAGGAAGATTGCTTTGAGCTCAAAGCCAGCCTGAGCTACATAGCAAGACTATCTCAAAATAACAGAAAACAATCAAAAGAAAGTTACACAGTCACGTAATGGTGATGCATGCCTAGAATCCTAGCACTTGGGAAGCTCAGGTAGGAGGATCACTGCAAGTCTGAGGCCAGCTCAACCTCATCCTGAACTACATAGCAAGATCTTGTCTCAAAAATCCACAAGTAAATAA
Source organism: Petromus typicus (assembly GCA_004026965.1). Lineage (NCBI taxonomy): Eukaryota > Metazoa > Chordata > Mammalia > Rodentia > Petromuridae > Petromus > Petromus typicus. Next base: position 53,775 of record PVIR01001124.1, on the reverse strand, counting down.
ATAAAAAGGAAGTTGCAATGTTAGTGGAGGTGACTGACCCTGACTACCAAAGGGAATTCAGACCACTACACCACAGTGGAGGGAAAGCAGCACATGTATGGAGTATAGGTGATAACAAAGGGTGTCTCCTAGTATTAGCGTGCCCTGTTGGTTTATTTGTTTCTTTGTTTGTTTGCTAACATCAGGTTTATTGATTTTTTATAAGTCTTTATCAAGTTAATTATCACAAATGCAGATTAGCCAGAAAACATGTAAAACACATAAAACAACTATACTAAACCAACGTACACTTGTAATCAGTCACACTGGATTACAATAATTTTTTCTGACTGCCTGTCTATTATTTTGCACTTTATTCATGTATTGGGTTTCTCATATAATAAAGCCATGTGATATTTAAACTATGTGTCGGATTTACTTCATTTAACATTATGGTCTCAAGATGCAGTCATTTTCCTATAGACGAATGTCTTTTTTTTTTTTTTTCCCCCAGTACCAGGGATCAAACTCAGGACCTTGTACTTGCCAAGCAGGTACAGCACCACTGAGCTACATATCTGCCCCGCAACCCCACAAAACCAGGGATTAAATTCATGACCTTGTGCTTCAAAGCAGGTGGTGGCACCATAGAACTAAACCCTCAAACCCATTTTCCTACAAATGACCCACATTTATCCATCTTCATACCAGAGTAATACTCTGTTGCATATAAATATTACATTTTCCCAGCCATTTATCTGCTGATGGACATATAGGTCATTTTCAAGATTTAGCTATTACAAATTGTGTTGCTATAAATATGGATGTGCATGTATCACTGAAATATGATGTCTCCAGTTCTTTCAGGAAGATATGTAGAAGGTGTATAGCTGAGTCTAATGGAATTTCTATTTTTAGTTTGAGGAATCTATGTATTGGTTTCCATAGTAGTTGTATCAGTTTACATTCCAACCAACAATGAGGAAGGGTTCTTTTTTTTCTTTTTTCTTTTTTCTTTTTTTTTTTTTTAGGCTTTTTTGAGACAGGGTCTCACTTTGTAATTCAGGCTGGCCTTGAGCTCAGCCTCCAACTCACATCACGGCAATCCTCCTGCCTCCCGAGTGCTGGGATTACAGGCATGAACCACCACACCTGGCACTATGGTATGTGGTACTGATTGCTGCTGGGCATGAGTCTCCACATCCAGTATTGTATGTGGTTACCTGGGATCGAACCCAGGTCCTTGTGCTTGCAAGACAGGAGCTGGAACCACTGAGCTAAATCCCCAGCCCGAGGAAGGGTTCTTTTCTCTTCCCACCTCAACAGCATTTGTTATTGGTTGATTTCTTGATGGTAGCCATTCTTTCTGGAATGAGATGGAAACTCAGTGTTGTTTTAATTCACATTTCTCAAATGGCTAGCAATATTGAACATTTTTTCCATGTATTTATTAGCTACTTATACTTCTTAATCTGAGAAGTATCTACTCATTTAAATTGCCTTTTTTCCTTTGGAGAATCCTAAAAATATATAATTAAGCTAATGTCATTGTTACAAAACAGTGTGTGAACTAGTATCAGTATTTAGGTATTGTTAGATCTACATCATAATATTTAAATTATGAGATGTCACGAGAAGAATAAGCATCACCCAGAGAAAAACTCAGCCTCTTATTCTGGAAATGGAAGTAATACATTTCCAATTGTGTGCAGGGTAGTTGTGTCACATTAAGGTATCATTATGAACTTACAGTCACATTTGGAGATTAAGTGTGGGTTAAGGAGATAGGTCTTGTTCTAGGCTTGACAAGGGGTGTGGATTGTGTTCACTGATTGCAGTATGTCGACATGATGGGAAGAAAAGCCACCTGACGGATTAGTAAAGCACAGTTCCTGGTGTGTCTAGGAAGCATTTCCAGAGTTGTGAGTGGAACCAACCAACCAGTAGGCATGCAGCCTGGGTAAAATCAAAGGGAAGGAAGAAAGCTGCGTGTTTGAGGAGTTCCCCTGTGCTTGAGCAGCTGCGTCTTTTGCTGCCATCACCTGTGCACATTGGCCTCCAGCTTCTTCAGCCTCCCAACACAGAGCAGACTCAAACTGGGAACTCTCCAGTGAGCTTGCAGGCCTTTGATCTTGACCTGACCCATGTGTGTAGCAGCACAAATCACAATAGCTAAATCTCGGAAGCAGCCGCTATGTCCATCAGCAGATGAATGGATAAAGAAAATGCGCGATGTTTGTCCCTCTTCATCCAGAGCTTCCATCTTCTTGGGCTGAGCGGCTCCTGGACCCTCCAGCTAGCTCTCCAGTGTGCGCTGGATTCCGTAACCCTACATGATAAACCCCTTCCGTAATTGTGCATGTTTTCTGTTGACACTGCTCCTCTAGAAAGCCCTAACCAATACAGCAAGTGCCCAGAAATTACAGTTATTAGCTTTTTCTTCTGCCAATTTTCACAATATCTACTCTTTGTAGTTTGGTAATTTACTATATATGCATCTATTGTTTAACTTAAAAAATTTTTGAAAATGACACTGTGTAATCATCTGTCACAGGACACTACGGTTACTTAATAAATTGTAACTAAAAGTAAATGTAGTGAACATCATCTAACTTTTAAAAACTCTTTCTAGATATTACTCCACTGAAGACTCAGCCTGAAGGCTGTTGTCTCAGCTAAAAAAGAAAGAAACAAATATTAGTAAAACGGAACTGACCTTCTTGCTCAGAGGACTGTCTCCCCAGTGTTATCAGAAGGTTGAAGGGGTTACTTACTAAAACCACAGAGAAACACTCACTACGCTCTGCCTCTCTGGGAAGCTCTTTCTCCTTTCCTTTGCAGCCAGCACTAGAGCAAAGGGTCCTATCGAAAGTCAGGAAGTTCCTCCTCAGGGGCCTTGGGAAAGGCACTTGCCCTTTCAGGAGCTTAAGTGCCTTTCTCTGCACAATGAGGGGGTCAGTTGAGGTGATCTCCACAGTCTCTTCCAGCTCCGACTATCACTCCAAACATTCTCCAGCAGGCAAGGAAAGAACCCAGCTCACTATGCTGCTTTGCCAGATGGAGCAGTGGTTCCTGACGCAGTGACCATTTCTCTCTAACTTCAGGAACAAACACAGTACAGAGGGGAAAGGAAGGAACCTGACTCACAATCTTAGTATCAAGCCTCTTGAGAATATATAAGCCGCTATGAGAGAGTTGGGTTTATTTTTCTTCAAAGACTAATTTATACTTGTAATCCCAGCATTCAAGAGATGGAAGCAGGAGGATCACTTTGAGTTTGAGGCCAATCTAGGCTGCATAGTGAGTTCAAGTGGGACTACATAAGGATACTGTCTCAAAAACAAAAACAAAGAAAACCAAATAAACATGGGAGAATGCAAAGAAGAAGAGCTTTGGAAACTGAGAGGTTAAAATCCTGTGTTATGACCGTCTTTAGTCATGTGATAATGGGGAATTTTTCTAACTCGGGAGGCTGATGCAAGAAATTGCAAGCTTGAGGCCAGTCTGGACTACATAAAGAATCTCTATCTCAAAAAAAATTGTTTTCTGTTGTAACTAAGCAATAAAATGTCAGTGCTGTTCAGTATCTTTAATATCTTGGGCTTCTGGAACCCTAAAGTTAATCCTTGAGGTACTACTGGGGCTCCCCTATGCCTGCCCCCCCCCTCCATTGTCTGCATTCCCAGGAGGGATTGCACCATCTAAAACAGTTCCACTCCCTGCTGCTGCTCCTGCTGCTGGGGCCGTGGGTGGCAGAGCTCTGAGTCAGTGCCAAGCCCAGACACATGACCCCACCTTAGAGGTCTGAAACGCAAGCCTCCTACTCAGCGAAGGGCCAATCATGTACAAAAATAACTGCAAAACCTTCAACATATTTCTGCATGAACTCACCCCATTGTGACTACCACTTGCCCAACTACCAACATAGCCTGCAGAAGTAACCCCAAAACTGCCCCCAGCGCCTATGTCTCTGACCATGTGTCAATATACTTCCAGGAGGTACCCAGACTGCAGGTACAAGGGAAAGTGTCTGGATGCACCTTCTGTGGGCCTTGTGTCCCTGCACAATGGAGGGATAACTGCGACACTCGCTGGTTCCTGTGCATTTCGGCAGTGTTGTCTCAGGCCTGGGGCCCTCCCCAAAGTTCTGCAGACTTCACACTGGTACAGCATTGCTTCCCCAGTTCTTTACTAATCTTCTACTCTTTGCAAATACCATTTGTTCCCACGAGCCCAACCTCACATGCTCTGTATCTCCTAAGGGGTTTTACATAATCTCCAATGAATGAGGGGGGAAGGATTCTTAATCTAGGCCTTCATTACTGCTTACTTTCTCTCCTTACACTTGGTACTCTCTGCGCTTCCAAAGTCAAGTACTTGAGAGCTTAGCAAGGACGAATGCAGGTTTCACGAAGTGAGTGATTTATGTCATTTTAGAGACCTTCTTTAAAGAAAGAGTATAGGGCTGGGGATTTAGCTCAGTGGTTCTGGCATCTGCCTTTCAAGTGTAAGGTCCCAAGTTCAACCCCCAGTAACCACAATGACAGGTGTGGTGACTTTCACTTGTAATCCTAGCACTTGGGAGGCAGAAGCAGGAGGATTGCTGTGAGTTAGAGGCTGGTGTGGCTACATAGTAAGCTCAGGACTAGCCTGAACTACAAAAGCAAGACTCTGTCTCAAAAAAAAAAAAGAGAGGTGAATCTAAAATGTCCATCCACACACACTGGTGAGCTGGGGATCCAGGAGCATTGACAGTCGAAGGCCGGAGGTTTATTGTAGTCACCAGGGTGAGACTATGTCAGAAGCCTGAAGATTCTGCATTGAAGAGTCTACGCTAGAAGTCAGAGGAAGCTGGAAACCAATATCCAAAGCTAAAGGCAAGCAGCAGAACTCCTCCAAAAAGAGGGACACTTCCTCTTTCTCTTTTTATTCTGTCCAGGCTGTAAGTCTATTGGTTATGCTGCCCACACCCACACGTTGACCGAGTCTTCCCCAGTCAGTTTGCTGATCTCCATGTGAGTGATGTACAGACACATTCCAATCTTCACTAATTTGCTAGGCTACTCTTATTAAAGTAAGTTTGATATATCACAACTATTGATCACCATGCATTACTGTTTGGAAGGAAGCAGGATGTTCACAGTGCTTTCTATTAATTTCAACACTTATCTTGATATTTATAGAGAGAAATATATACAGTAAGTCCCTGACATATAAACATAAGTCAGATTTGTTCCTATGTCTCACAAACTGAGTCTTGTCTAGTAAGTATGACTATGAAAGTTGGCCAGTCGAGGACTTACTGTATACGGGTTATATACATATACACATACATGTAAATAATACCTCCTATACTCTTATGTGTACACAGGGACATATGCTCACATACGTATACATGTGTGTACAGCCCACACTTGCATGTGCACATATTTGCTAGTAAGGCACCTCCTCTTCTTTCTTCTACCACTCCTGCTTCCTTATCTCATCTCTTTCCATATTTGCAGAAAGATTTTCCCACAGAGCCTATGACTCAGAATAAGGGGAGGATGTTTGTTGAAATGTGATGCGGCAGAGAAAGCACGGAAGTTAAAGATTCCAGTTCCCAGCCCTCTCCCAAGCTTTCCAGGGCCTGAGCTCATACCCACCCCATTCCACCTCAGCTGCAGTCTCATATCCAGCATCACGCAGCCCCTCCACTCTGTGCTCTGCCCATTGCTACCACCACGTTGCCCATTCCTATGTTTATGACGAGGGAAGACATACTGGAAGGGCGAGAGAAACAACACTCTTCTACTTTCTGGCTTCTTCCCAGGCTCTTTCCAATTATACACATTTTCAGTGAAAGTGTTCTCAGGGTCCTGCTCTTAGTTCTCTTTTCTTCTTATACCACACTCTCCCAATGTAATTTGATTTATGCCCAAGGTTTCAACTGCCACTTATGTGTGTGTGTGTGTGTGTGTGTGTGTGAGAGAGAGAGAGAGAGAGAGAGAGAGAGAGAGAGAGAGAGACCAGGGATCTAACCTGGGCCCTCGTGTTTCTTCATTTGCCCTCCTCCTCCCAGTCTCCCCATCTAGGTTAGTGGATAAATCATTCAAGTTCTAATCCAAGACACACAGCTGTGTCAACTCTCCTACTTCTCTCATTGGCCATCTATCCCAGGAACGGCCTCAAGAGGGCACACAAGTTCCTGGGTTTCCCTTTATTTTATTTTTAGCAAATAGCATCTGTCCCTAACATATGCCTAGTATATTATGGACTTGAGGAGGACTGGGCTTGGGAAGGATTTAGACAAGCACACCTCGGTTACGGCAACCACAGTTTACTATCTTGTTTAGGATAAGCAATACACAGGAAACACTAGCAAACAATAAAACAGGAGAGAAGAATGAATCAAATAGATTCCATGTTCTTTTCTTCCATTCCTTTAGGGTTTCATTCATCCTGACCAAAGTTCACTCTCTATTTAGCATTAAACTTTCTGTGACATGTCTCTGAACTAACATAAGGTCCATTATCAGAGTCTAGCAACAGCAGAAATAATCCAACCAATCAATACCTATAAAGGTAGCCGGGTTTGGTGGTTCAAGCCTGTAATCCCAGCACTTGGGAGGCAGAGGCAGGAGGATTACTGTGAGTTTGAGACTAACTTGAGCTATATAGTGAGTTCAGGGGCAGCCTAAACCACAAAGTGAGACCCTAGCCTAAAACATTTAAAAAAAAAAAAGAGTTGCAGCCCCAGAAACTGGGAAGATGAGGGGAAAAAACATCAGAATACAACAAATTCTTCATAGACTAATTATATCCAAACAAGTTGTATAGCAACTTGGGTAGGAGTTTCCAACTTCCTTGTGTAGGCTGAAGAATTAGATGGAGTGTAATTTGAATCTAGGCTGTAAAATTGGCCCATTTGGAGAGAATGACACTGCACCCATGAAACGAGGCTCATGGGGAACTTGGGGGCCTGAGAAAGGGCTGCTCAAAAGTCTTGGAACAGACTTTTTTCTGAGTATACTCAGTGGGCCACTGAGAAGTGTCTGCAGAGCACTCCTTGGGAAGGGGCATTTGAGAGGACATCTATGTTTCCTAATGGGTGAGTAGATTTTAACATTGAAAAATTTTAGAATTAAGGATAGAGAAATTCGAAAGAATTGAACACAGTATTACATGTTTGTTTAAAGAAATTCATACATATCTGTTTATTTGTTTTTGTTTTCTGCTACTGGGGACTGAACTCAGGGCCTTCACTCTGAGCTATATCTCTAGCCCATTTTTAATTTTTATTTTGAGATAGAGTCATGCTAAAATGCCCCAAGCTGGGCTTGAACTTGTGATCCTCTTGCTTCAGTCTTCCATAGTCTTGAGATGAGAAGCAGGCAGCACCATACCTGGAAATGTATTGGTATTTTAAGTACTTGCAATGACAAAGAGGTTTTAGGAGCTGGAAACGTAGCTCCATGGTAGAGTACTTGTCTAGGATTTGTCTAGTACAGAGGTCTTTGGTTCAATCTCTAATACCAGAGACAGAGAGAGACAGAGAACTTAGTTCACTACAGTAACAAATTAAACTTGTCATTCTAATCTAAATGAGTGTGATTTGAAATGGAACTTTATTCTAGAATTTGCACGGGAATGTTTAAGAAAAGATAGGAATTGAATTGCCATGTTTATAAATTGTTAGATTCATAACAGTTTTAGGTACTTGGGAATATTGCATTCATTAGCTCAGATAACTGAATTACTTTAGAAGACATAGAATACACTAAATTTATAATTTTTAATGTGTTGCTGCTGGTTTGAACCACCATGTATACATGCATGACTGTCCCAGGGACAGGACAGCTGTGACAGTCATACATGCACCACCCAGGAGCAAGACCTACACCTTATAGCTTCGTAGAGAGCATGTTAATGATAGAGTTTCATTAACTCCATTTCTAGATGGAACCAAAGAGACATCAGTACAATTCTCTAAAATGAAAACTAGAATTTTTGTGTAAATTTAGGTTTTCTTGAATTAAAAAGCTGAAGGAAAAAGTAGCTTCAGATGTGTAGTTTTAACATAGGGAATGTAAATTTTATTTCATTGTCTGCAATTTGAGAAATTTAACCTAGGACCTTTGCATAAAGCTATATCCCCAACACATCTGCTTATTTTTTATTTTGAGACAGCATCTCGCTACATAGCTAAATTGCTAAGGCTGGGCTCAAATCTAGGATCCTCCTGCCCCAGCCTCCCAGAGTGCTGGGATTACAAGTGTGCACCACAGATGGGAACATAAATTTCAAAAGGCAAGCAGCCCTCTGGATCTTTGCTAGTAACCAAAGGGCCAACTTTTTTTTTTTTTTTTTTTTTTTTTGAGACAGGGTCTCGCTTTGTGGTTCAGGCTGGCCCTGCGCTCAGCCTCCAACTCACATCACAGCAATCCTCCTGCCTCTGCCTCCTGAGTGCTGGGATTACAGGCGTGAGCCACCACGCCCGGCACTGTGGTATGTGGTACTGATTGCTGCCGGGCGTGAGTCTCCACACCCAGTATTGTATGTGGTTACCATGGATCAAACCCGGGTCCTTGAGCTTGTAAAACAGGCGCCGGAACCACTGAGCTAAATCCCCGGCCCCAAAGGGCCATTTTTAAAACTCACATTGACACAACTAAAGCAGTCCATTTTCTGCCATGTTGTCACCTGCACTTTCACAGCTAGCTTCGTGATTGTTTTGTGTTCTCACACTGCTGGATTTACTGGGTGTTCCAGAAAGGAGGGAGACTACTGACGATTTGGGAGCTGCAGTTTAGACTCAAGAGTAGGCAGATGGCGGTGGTGCAACTGGAATTGAGCCCCGACCTCCAGCTCTCCTCTGTATAGCCTCCCAGCCTGTTATTCTCCGGAATTAGGAAGACTCTCATTGTACCCTGGGGAACTCAGAAGGGGAACAGGCTTCTCCGAGACCAGTGTGTAATGGCAGAGGAATGCATCAAAATATGCTTCAGGAGCTGGGGATTTAGCTCAGCGGCACCATGCCTGCCTCGCAAGCACAAGGTCCTGGGTTCAATCTCTGGTATCTGGTATAAAAAAATATATATATATATATAGAGAGAGAGAGAGAGAGAGACAGAGAGAGAGACAGACAGAGAGAGAGACAGAGAGACAGAGAGAGACAGAGACAGAGAGAGAAGAAAATTGTCTCAAAATGATAGTCCCTTAGTAGGAACTTTTCCTCCTTGGACAAACTTGGAGCATTGAGACAATATTTTACTAAAGTGACCATAAGCAAGCAAACAAGCCCAGACTGTTAAGCAATAGTTCCTTCAATAAAATGGAAGGCTTGCCTGGAAGTGATCGTGTGTGTGTGTGTGTGTGTGTGTGTGTGTGTGTGTGTGTACATGTATTTATGGTGAGTAGGTAAAGTTATGTCAGTGGGATTAGAAGCGCTATATTGCTCTAATTACAGATTAAAAATGAACCAAATACTTCATTTGAAATGCAAATATCTTTCAGAAAGAAAACAAAATAATGTAACAAATACTTGGAATCAGTCACTTAGGTGCTGGGACTGGTTGGGACTTGTCACTGTAGCACACCTTTCTATAAAGTTTTGTAAACTGGGAATAAACTAACACTTGGGAGACTGAGGTAGGGAGATGGGAAGTTTGAACCAATTTAGTGTGACTTATCTCAAAATAGAAAAGGCAGGGCCGGGGAGTTAGCTCAGTGGTTCCGGCGCCTGTCTTGCAAGCGCCGGTAGCCACATAACAATACTGGGTGTGGAGACTCACGCCCAGCAGCAACCAGTACCACATACCACAGTGCCGGGCATGGTGGCTCACGCCTGTAATCCCAGCACTCGGGAGGCAGAGGCAGGAGGATTGTGATGTGAGTTGGAGGCTGAGCTCAGGGCCTCTGTCTCAAAAAAACCTAAAAAAAAAATAAAATTAAAAAAAAAATAGAAAAGGCAGGGTTGGGGGTCCTGGGGATGTGGGTCACTACAAAGGCCCTGAGCTTAATCCTCCTTATTGAAAAAATATACAAACAAAGTCCATAAGCAGATGCATTATGGATTGAGAATGGAGATAGACAGTGGGCACAGTAAAGATGTCAAAGGACTCAGGACAAACTTTCATGGACCCGTTTGGCAGTTCTGGAGACTGGGGATAGGAGCGGGTAATTTACACTGTTGTACTTCCCCAATTTTGACTTCCACAAGTCTTTGACTCTAAGGTCTGCCAATGAGGGATTGGGGCTGCTGCTAATAAAATTGACACACACTATATTTTAATAAATGTCACTCAGAATTTATTTTTGCAGCAAAGGGATAGGGCTAGGAAAATATACAGATCATAAATCTGGAAAGTTCATAAAATAACTTTTTTAAAAACTAACTGTGCTGGGCCAGGGATTTAGCTCAGTGGTTTGGCATCTGCCAGGCAAGCACAAGGTCCAGAGTTTGATCCCCGGTAACTACATATCATAGTGCAGGCTGTGCTGGCTTACTCCTGTAATCGCAGCACTCAGGAGGCAGAGGCAGGAGGATTGCTGAGAGTTTCAGGCTCGCCTGGGCTACATAGTGAACTACAAATCGAGACCCTGTCTCAAAACAACAAAACAAAACAAATCAAAACAAAAACCTAACTGTGTGTAAGAGTTTTCAGCAAGGGGAGACCTACCACTTATAGAAACAAACTGAAAAGTGAAAACTCCCTTGTATAGAACCTAATGTGCTCTTCCTTATAATTGCAAAAATTCATACATGCTCCCCTACATCTCAGAACCCGTCCAATTCCTCTTCACAAACAATTTTTTATTATTTTTCACAAACAACCTTTTAAATATTTCAAGACCTCATGACCTGTGCCTTCCAAATATTACCTCATCTGGCAATAACAAGCGCTATAATGTGAGTCCACTTTGCAAAATACACCAAATGAGAATAACTCAAAGTGAGGAGCACATTGCTACAAATCTGCCCATCTCTTTGCTTTGTGCAACACCAAAGCCTACTATAACACAAATTTCCTAAGGTGAAAAGCAACCAAATGGTGAACAGCAATTTAACATCTTCACTGAAGATATCATATGCAAAAATTACCTGCTGCATAGAAATGTGTGGGCAACACCAAGTGAAGAAAACAGAACATAAAACTGTATTTTCAGGTGGGTTTCAGCCACATAAGAGTTTCGAGTTTGGACGTAATGCTTCTGTAAGTACATCTGGAGTCTTTCCCTTGTCCCTCATCCAGCCCAGGGACTGGCACAGGCACACACAGCTGACTCAGAGGACGGCTCCATTTGTTTTTGATTCTGTCCTGTGTAGCTTCCATTTGCAAACACCCTCCAGGGGCAAAGAGGAATGCGAGGGCTGAGTCCAGCGAGGCAGGAAAACGATGTGCCTGCCCCAGGCCTTGAACTCCCACGCTTGCTCCTGTTTTCATCTCTCTTTTGCTCCCAGCATTTCTGTCTCAGGGGCTTTCTGCTCTCTGTACGGTCTTCACCTGGTTTGGTATCTTCAAGGGCCTGGTCAGACACTGACCATTAAACCACTGACAAAATAGTACCAATTTCTGACTTTATAAAGTGTAATTTTAGTTGAAGATTTACCTCAAGTGGTTACAGTGCTAGCTTGGAAAGCTTGAGGCCCTGGGCTTGATCATACAGCCACCCCCCGCCCACACACACACACACACACACACACACACACACGAGTTCATTTTTAGATTGCATGTGGCACTGAATGTTTCTATCATAAGACAGACAATAAGCAAATAAATACATGGTAAGAGAGAGATGAATACCACAAAACACAACAGTGAATGAGAGACCACTATTGATTGGATGGTCAGGGAGAACTTTTAATGTAATGATACTTTAGTTCAGGATGAACTGTGGAAAAAAGGCTTCAGGCAGACATAAAAAGAAGAAAAAAGCTGCCAAAGTGGGAATAAACAAGACTTGTTAAAAGAACTCAAAAATCAGCCTGATGTGGTGGCACACACCTATAATCCTTACCCTCTGGGAGGCTAAGGCAGGAGAATTTCTTTTTTTTTTTTAGGTTTTTTGAGACAGGGTAGGCAGGAGAATTTCAAGTTCACATCCAGCCTGACAATTCAGAAGAGAATTAGAAAGATCCTGTCTCAAAATAAAAAGGCCTGGGAAAATGGCTCAGGATAAAGGCTTCAAATTCAACGTCAGTACTGAAGAAAAAACAAACAAACAAACTGAAAAGTCACTATGGCCAGAGGATCCCTAGCTGACTACCACATCTGGGGAGTGGTGCCACACGAAGACAGAAAGGCAGCAAAGGAGTCTTGATGCAAATCAGCCACCCTCAGAAGCAGTCAATGAGAGCTATTCTAGGCTTTTAAAAAAATTACCAATTTATTTATGTATTTATTTATTTATTTATTTGCAGTACTGTGGGTCAAACCCAGAGGTGCTCTACTACTGCACTACAGCCCCAGCCCTTTTTAGTTTTTATTTTGAGTTAGGGTCTCACTAAATTTTCCAGATGGCCCTTGAATGTGTGGCACTTCTGCCTCGGGCTTCCTGAATGCTGGGATCACAGGCATGCACCACTGTACCTGAGTTACCTTTTTTTTTTCTCTTGCAGTGCTGAGGATCACACTCAGGTCTTAGCCACAGTAGGCAAGTGCTCTGTCTCTGAGCTACACTCTCATTCCCTTGAGTTAGATTTTTTTTTTTTGAGACAAGTTCTCACAACTCACTATGTAGGTTAGCCTCGAACTCACAGCAATCCTCCTGCCTCTGCCTCCTGAGTGCTGGAGTTACAGGCATGAGTCACCCTACCCAGCCAGCATTGTGGTATGTGGTTACTAGGGATTAAACTCAGGACCTTGAGTTTGCCAGGCAGACACTGGAACCACTAAGCTAAATCCCGGGCCCCCTGAGTCAGATTTTTAAAATTTTACTCTGGCCTTGTGCAGAAAATGGCTTTTCTGGGGTCAGAGTGGAGCTGGAAGACTGTGATGGAAGCTAATGCACTGGTAAGACAAGATGGCCGAGATGTGTGCTCCAGTGACACATGGTTCAGAGAGGACAAGTTGCAAAATTTGAAAGGACTATTACCATCAAATAAAACCAATATTAATAGAAAATTAATTCAAAAAATAGAATTAACCAATGTTTATATATTTTGCAGGTTTATCCTTAAATACCTAAGTATCTATGGAAGTCACAGCTAACAAAAACTATAATACCTAAAGTTCCACTTTGGTTCTTTATTTTGTTTTATTTTTGGCTTTTTATTTTTTTGAGACAAGGTCTCACCATGTACTTCACACTAGCCTTGAACTCACTATGTAGCCCAGGCAAGCCTTGAACTCACAGCAGTCCTCCTGCCTCTGCCTCCCAAGTGCTGGGATTACAGGTCTGAGCCACAACGTCCAGCACTGTGGTATGTGGTCACCAGGCAATTGAACTCGGGACCTTGTGCTTGCAAGGCAGGCACTGGATCCACTGAGCTAAATCCCCAGCCGATTTAACATTTCTTAATGTGATGCGCAGGTGTTTTAAGAGGTGACATTGTTCAGTGCCCCTTTACACACTTTGAGATGAAGCCCCATAACTAGGAGTTGAGTATGAAGGCTGTGAAGTCAGACTGCCTGGATTCAGGCTCCAGACTCTCTACATACTGTGTAGCTTATAGAAAGAGTATCATATCAGTATGCCAGAATTTCCCCTATAAACTGGGTGTTGATACACACCACAGAATGTGCAACTGGTGATATGTGATGAGAGGTGTCCATGGATGCACCAGAGGGTCTCTAAGCCTCCTCTTTTCACAGCCTCCAATTTTTCCATTATAACCTTACCCTTTCATATCCCCTTCCAAAACCACACACAATACAAACTCTATTGTGTATGTGCACATGTACACACACTGTTAGATAAGAGCTACTTCTTCACAGAAAGTGGTATTTAACCACTGAAAGCACCTATGTCATTTGCTTAAAATAAACCTTTGTAATTCAGCATAAGTTAAAAAATTCCTGGAAGAAAGAGTAACTGTATTCCAGGCCCTGTCCCCAAACTCTCTCACTCTGCCAGTTTTAAAACTCTCAATGGCTCCATTTCCATTTCTTCCATGAAAGGGAGGATCCACCCTTTTTTTTTTTTTTTTTTTTCTAGATTTCATGGCCTATAGCCAGTTCAATTTATATTCCATTACCTAGTTGTGGGAACATTGGTCTCTACCAAGTGTCCCCATCAAAGAATTTGCTTGAGTATAAGGAATCTAAGACCCAGTAAGGGAAAGCTTACTCTGAACACTGCAAGATGGTGAGCTGGATCTGAGACAAGAGATGAACCGGTTCATAAAACATGTTCTGGGAAAGTTTTCTTATGTGTTGGCGTCTACAAGTGGCTACTGGGCACTATTTACTGAATGGACACCAGGGGGTAGCAAAATCTCACTCTCTTAGCTAATTAAAAGGAAATGGAAAATTTGGGTGACTGAAGATCGCTGAATTGCTGGTTTAAGGACATCACTACAGGTCTACTGTGCTGGGAAGATGTTCACTGGGGTCTGCTACCCCGATTTTTTTCGATTTTTGGGGCAAAGGGCTCTCCTCATGTTCAAGAAGGACACATATTTGTCTTCTTTTTCAGACTCAGTGAGTCAGGGGAAAGGTGTAGTTTAGAGTTCTGTGGAGATGAGTGTAAAGCCTGTCACCTTGGCGATGACCTCCCCTCCTTTCTTAACTCCAACAACTGCCCAGAGGCTCGGTTCTCTCAGCCTCTCAGGAACTGTAGCCAAGCAGGACACTTTCCAAAGCGTCATCCCTTGGTGGTAGCACAAGCCCCTCTGGGGTCTGTTTGGCTTTTCCAAGTCCTCTCGAAGGCCGCCTGTTTGGTGGAGTCACCGTGAGGCCAGGCATCCTGGTGGATATAAAGGCGAGACAAAGCATCCCTCTCCTCGCCCAACCCGAGATCCTACTACCCGAGATCCTACTACGCCTCCACCAGCTCTCCCAGAAGGTTCATTTCCTTCCCAGACGCCGTAGAGGATGCTCGCGGTCTGGTGGCGAGCCAGAGGGGAAGGGACTACAGCTTCTCGTCTGGCCTAGGCCCCTTTGTCTACTGCGTGGTCCCCACAGCCACCAGCCCTAACGGCCCTAGAATATTATCGCCACCGCACAAAAAAAAGAACAGTCTGGTATCCCAGTCTGACCGGGGAGCTGGTGCTCTTTCTTCTCTAGGAAAGGGAACAGGAGATGCGGTGGGGGAGGGCCAGAGAGGTGAAAACTCAAAAAGTTAGCCAAAGTGCATGGCCTGGTCCCTTTAGCCATGATACCCACCGGGTCCCAAGCTTTCCACCGCTCCGCTTCGTACCCAGCCTTCCGCGGGCAGCACAGAGGAGCCCACTGTTGCGGGCTCGAGGCCTGAGAAGAAGAGAAAAGAAGGGCGGCTGAGGCACCGGCCCTGGAGGGAATCCCCCGTGTACCCCGCCCTCCACTCTCCCCAAAGGAGACAAGGGCACGGGGATTCCCTAGTGCGCCCCGGGTCCCTCCAAAGTCTGGCAGTGGAGGAGGAAGAGACCTCCGGGAGTTCGCGCTGGGTGCCAGGGCATCTTGGCCCGGGAACCGCAAGATTCCCGCCCGCCGCGGCTCTGCAGAGTCCCGCGCAGGGGGCGAGCTGGCGCCGCTGGGCGCGAAGCGAGGGCTGGAGAGGGGCGTCCTCCGCCGGCGGGCGGGGCGGAGAGGAGCTGGCCGGGTGCGCCGGGCGGATTGGCTGCGGCCCGGGGGGAGCTGCGCACGGGCTCAGCGGGCGGGGAGCAGAGCGCGCTCGGCTGGGGGCGCGGCGCGGCGGGGCGGCTCTGCGGGCTGGGCGGGAGGGCGGCCGTCCCGACCCTCCCTGCCGGGGCCCCGCGGCCTGCGAGCTGGAGCCGGCGGAGCCGCCACCGCGGCCGGAGCTGTCCCCAGGCCAGAGCGGGCGAGACGGCGGCGGGAGGGAGGGAAGAAGGGAGGGAGGCGGCTGCGCCCGCCCCGCCCGGCTGTCCGCCCGCCGGAGCGTCGGACGCGGCCCGGCGCCGAGCCATGGTGAGTCCCGCATCGAGGCCCCGTGTCCCCCGGCCCTCGCGCAGCCCGCTCTGGCTGGGGTCTCGCGCCTGCCTTGCGCCGCGCTCCGGGGACTCCCCTCCTCCCATCCCCCTCCTCTTCGATCCGTACGTCCGTCCTCCCGCCGCTGACCTGCTCGGTCTTCCCCCACCCTGCAGCCCTCGCTTACCTTTCTTTCTCTCTCCCCTGCGCCCACTGCCCCAGACCCCCAGGCCTCTCCCCGCAGCCTGCACTGCTCCTCCAGGCCTCCTGGTCCTTTGCAGATCTTCCCTCCCCCTCTCGGTCCCAACTCCAACCCTGCGGGCTAGTCCTGCAGCGGCCCTAGAAGGGGCACTGCCTCGGGTCAGAGCTGACCTGCCAGGAATCACCATTTTCCACCCCCAGCCCGGTGTGGCGGCCCACCCATCCGGCCCTCGGGGACTCGCCGCTGCTGTGGCTGGGCCTCGGGCCAGGGGCACAGCCAAAGAGGGAAATTCTCGCGGAGAAAGATGGGCTGCTGCAGGGCAGTGGATAGGCAGAGGGGTGGCACAGTTCTAGGGGGCGTGACGCTGCCACAGCCGCGCCGAGAGTGCGAGGAAAGTGCCCCAGAGCTCGCGCTGAGGGGGAACAGAAGCGCTTCCTCGAGCACTGTGAGGCGGAGAGGGAGCACGAACGGGAGGTCAGCTCGAGAGGTGGAAGACCTTGGAGCGACAACTGGGTGCTGGCACCCACATCACAGGAGTGCACGCTATTCTGGGCACTTTGGTCCAGAAGTACTCGTGAAGAACCACTGCAAAAATGGGCACTGCCAAGGAAAGCTTCTGCTGCAAAAGCGCGGCCTCCGGGGCGCTAACTGCGGAGTGGAGGAGGGGGTGAGGCCCTGGCAGGGGGCGCTCGCTGCAGAATGGAGGAAGGGCAGGAGCACCCACAGGGCCGTACCTCTATGTAGGGAAGGGCACCCCTGGTAAGCTGGTGCGAGAAGAAAGAGGAACTGGGCCAGGGAGAGCTGACTAAGTCTCTCTGGGTCTCTGGTCCCAGCCGGCGAGAGGCCCGGTCTCTGGGCTCCCGCCGCCTCCCGCCCCAGACCCCTCCTCCTCTCCCGCCGCTGCCGTTTCCTGTGGCTCAGACTCTCAGCCATGAGCTCACCGCCCCTAATGGGTTGCAGCTGCCTCGCCACTCCAGCCCTCGCTATCCCCTCCTGCGTGCAGCCGACAGCCCACCCTGCCTCACCCCTGCCCCACCCCTGCCCATCCCGACCTTCCCTCCGCCCACGCTCTCAGCGCGAGCCGGCCGGGAACACTGGGGGTCTGTCTGCTCGCCCACACACCTTGGGGCTGGGGCTGTGCGCTGACGAACTCAGTGTCCCTCTGTGGAGTGGCTGCCCTAGCTGCTCAGACGGCCCAGACAAGCGAGCTACTTTAGGAGGAGGGACTCAGTAAAAATATGCAGTGTTGTCTTCCCAGCAACAGCTAGGCATGGGGCTGAGGGAGGGGAGGTAAATACTGCACTGAGCACCCGCTTTCCATTTAAATCGAAGATATCTGATGAAAGGCTCTTCAAAGGCCTTCTTGAAAGGAGAAAGGAGCTTTCAGAGGAGCAGCCAGGGAGCTGTCATTCAGGGTGTGGGATGGAGAGAGATGTCCCCTTGGTTCACTTTGGGAGGCAGGTCTGGATGAAGCCTGGCTTCTGAGCTGGTGGCTCCGGGTCCAACGTTGGCAGATGGGCCTCAGTGGAATTAGGAAGGATTTCGGCTGGAATGTATACCATGTCTAGGCCTCCTTCTCCCTTCCCTTCGTTCCTTTTGTGCCTTATTCCTACTTCCATTGCACCCACCCAGTTCATTGTAATCCAATCCCACATGCTCTGGGAATGGAGGATCGCTTTCGACCCACTCTGGAAAGGAAGGGTGCTACAAAGACCTGAGCCCACTGGGTTTCCGATGGATCCTCTCAGGGATGTGGGCGGGCACCACCAAGTAAGATGGGGGTCTGGGCACAGCGGGCAAGGTGAGAAACAATTTGCTGGATGGCTGTGTGACAGCCTCCTCTCCCCGCTCAGAGCTGGTGACCATCAGCTCACTGCCCTGAGGCTGCAGTAGCCTGTGTCTTATCTGCTAAGCCGTCTGTCATTACTGACTCACTAGCTCGAGGAATCCGAGGCATTCACAGCCCCTGTGTCCCAGTCTCCAAAGCCCGGGTCTCATCTTGAGTGTATCGCTGCTAGGCCTGGGTATGGCTCTGAGCGGCTGCCCAGCTCCACACACACCCCCCCTTGGGCTCCTCTGCCATTTCCTGGGTGCTCACTGTTTGCGCATCACTGTGTGATGAGGGCCTTGAAGGACACAGCTGCTTGCAGACCAGTAGTCCTCAAGGAACCCCTCCTAGGTATCTCCAGGGGTCTACAGCCAGCTCTGTCTCTCCCAGGAGCCTGAGCCAGTGGAGGACTGTGTGCAGAGCACACTCGCCGCCTTGTACCCACCCTTTGAAGCCACAGCGCCCACCCTGTTGGGCCAGGTATTCCAAGTGGTGGAGAGGACTTATCGGGAAGATGCGCTGAGGTACACACTGGACTTCCTGGTTCCCGCCAAGCACCTGCTTGCCAAGGTCCAGCAGGAAGCCTGTGTGAGTGGCTCTGCCTCCCTGCTGTGCTGCCCTGGGGTCCACTGCTCAGCTCTAGAGTAGCCAGACTCACTTCATCCCACTCAGGGATACATTCTGCCTTAATACTCCTTCCACAGAGGAACCTCAGCACCACCACCCCCCCACGCTGACCTCACATACAGTCTGCCCCTCAGAGGCATGGACTGCTCAGATACGAACACATATATGTGCATATTTATCTAACCCCAAATATTTACCTCTAAGAAGCATTGATTCTTGAAGACCCAATTCCAGACATTTCTCACTGATATGAATTTCTTAAATTACTAACTCCCCCATATATGACTCAACAGAGATCCTTCACTTGTACAGCTGTAAAACCCCAGGTCTTTGATTTCTGTAAGACAATGGCATCTAATGACTGTATCTTTGTAATGATTTAGTTCTTGACACCTACACACTAGCTTCCTACCAGCAGCAGACTGACCAGTCCTAATGCCTTCCTCTCAGCCACACTACCACTGGAGATCTTCCTTTCTGCTCTCCTGGAGGTGGAACTCAGCAGGCATAAGTCCTGGGAGGGTGGCTTCATTCTCACTGCCACCTCCCTCTGAGCGCAGCCTTCTGCCTCTCTCCGCAGGCCCAGTACAGCGGCTTCCTCTTCTTCCACGAGGGCTGGCCCCTCTGCCTGCACGAGCAGGTTGTGGTGCAACTAGCAGCCCTTCCCTGGCAGCTGCTGCGCCCCGGAGACTTCTACCTGCAGGTGGTGCCCTCAGCAGCCCAAGCACCCCACCTGGCACTCAAGTGTCTGGCCCCAGGAGGTGGGCGGGTACAGGAGCTGCCCGTGCCCAATGAGGCCTGTGCCTACCTGTTTACACCTGAGTGGCTACAAGGCATCAACAAGGACCGACCTACGGGTCGCCTCAGCACCTGCCTCCTGTCTGCACCCTCTGGGATTCACCGGCTGCCCTGGGCCGAACTCATCTGTCCACGATTTGTGCACAAAGAGGGCCTCATGGTTGGACATCGGCCAGGCACGCTGCCTCCTGAACTGCCAACAGTACCCCCAGGGCTTCCCAGCCCTCCACTCCCTGAGGAGGTGCTGGGCACCCGCAGTCCTGGGGATGGGCACAATGCCCCGGCTGAAGGACCAGAGGGTGAGTACGTGGAGCTCTTGGAGGTGACACTGCCCGTAAGGGGGAGTCCCACAGATGCTGAGGGCTCTTCGGGCCTCTCCAGGACCCGGACAGTACCTACCCGCAAGAGTGCTGGAGGGAAGGGCCGGCACCGGAGGCACCGGGCTTGGATGCACCAGAAGGGCCTGGGGGTCCGGGCTCAGGACCAGGATGGATCACGCCCAGCCGGTGAGGGGAGCAGCACTGAAGCCTCCCCCGGGTCTCCGCCGGGAGCCGAAGCTGTCCCAGAGGCAGCAGATGTAGAGGGGCCTGAACCTTCAATGGAGCCCCTAGGGGAAGCCTTTGAATCCTGCATCCCAAGGTCCGGGGAGCCTGGACCAGGCCAGGCTGGGGCTGAAGGACCACCAGGTACCCCTCGGAGAGCAGGCAAAGGAAACAGGAGAAAGAAGCGAGCCGCAGGCAGAGGGGCTATTGGCCGAGGAGGGGACAGTGCCCCACTAGGCCCTGGGGACAAGGAAGAGACTGACCAACAGGAAGCCCTGGTCAGTCTGCCCTCACCAAATGAGAACGAGCCTACAGAGTGTAACCTGGCTAATGATAAGAACCAGGGCTCTGGAAAGTCGGAATCAGAGCCCAAAGAGGAGCTCAGGCCCCCAGATGAAAAAGAGCCTCTGTCCCCAGAAGACAGTGGCTCTACAGAAGAGGGGACCAGAGAAAGAGAGCACGAAGGATCGAGCCTGGCTTGTGTGGCAGGTGAGTTGGCACTGAGGCCCCAGGGGAAGGTGGCCTTGGAAGGGCACTGCAGCAGGAGCTGAGGTTAGGCCGAGTGAACAGCCAGGCTCGGCCTTGTTCAGGCCCATGGCTCTGTCCCTGTCTATGCAGGATCCACGGGCCCAGAGGGCCTCCTGGCTGGTCCCCCGACACAACCCCTGGAGCCTTCACAGGAAGTAAAAATGGGCAGCATCACAGAAGAGGCCCCTCCAGGCTCCATGTCTGGTGACCCGGATATAGCCTGGGATTTGATGGCATCTGGATTCCTTGTCCTGACTGGTCAGTTGGTAAAAGGAGAGGAGCTTGGGGAAGGAGGCAGTTGAGTGGGCAGGGGAGAGAGGGAGCCGAGGACTGCTCCCAGCCAGGACAGCCTGGCCATTTTGTGTCCTCAGGAGGGGTGGACCAGAGTGGGCGAGCTCTACTGACCATTGCCCCACCGTGCCTTTCTGAGGAGCCACCACCCACCCGAGACACGCTGACCACTGCTCTTCGTTATGTCCACTTCCTACTCAGGTAACCACGGTGAGCGTGGCACCCTGGACTTAACCTCCTGAGTCACAAGGGCCCGGCTTCCTTCTCAGGACACTGACTCTCTGACCTCTAGGACACTTCAGCCCTCAGATTTTCAAGTTGTTGTCCTCTGACCTTACTGACCTCTGACTTCCAGGATAATATCTCTGTTGAGATTCAAAATCACCACTGCCGACCTTAGTGCTCTGTCATACTGCTTAGACTACTGGGACGTTGATTCACATCATGCTGTAGATCGGTGTTGAATTCAGACTTTCCAAAACACAGAACTAACTTTCCAGGCCTTGATCCCTTGACACAATAGCTTTGTGACCATCAACTCCCAAACACTAGGCCACAACCTCTCGGGCACATATCCCAGACTTGGGCTTTTTGTACACTGCTTCCCGAATGAGCCGGGAACTGCTCCCGAGGACTGTTAATACCAAGTCAGACTCCTGCCTCTGCCCTGCCCTGTCTGCTGTCTCTCCAGTACACGCCCCCGCGCGCACACACGCACATGCATGCACACTGCAGTCTCCTTCCCCTTCCTGCCCCACAGGCCTGATCTCCAGGTATTGGGACTGTCTGTCCTGCTGGACATTCGCAAATCACCTGCACTGCCTCCAGCACTCATTCCTGCTCTGAGTCAACTTCAGGTAACCCCTTCTGAGACAGGCACTTCCCCTAGACTCCACTGTTCCAAGCCACCCAGTCGCACAGTTTGGGTTTATTCTTTGCCGTCAGGACTCAGGAGATCCTCCCGTTATTCAGCGGCTTCTGATTCTCACTCATGGTGACCCTCCCACTGAACTCTGTGGACTTCAGGTTTGAGCCCTTCACTCTTCCCCTGGTGTCCCATCAGTGGTGGACAGCAGAAGGGGCTGGCTGGACCCCCAGGCTGGCCTCTGCATCCCTTCGCGCTCAGGCAGAAACTCTCTGCCTTCACATGTTCACAGGGTGCGGAATGGCTGTCAGAGAATGATCTGAAAAGAGTAGCCAAGCCAGAGGAGCTGCAGTGGGACCTTGGGGGTCACAGGGACCCCTCTCCCAGCCACTGGGTGGAGGTACATAAGGTAATCATCCCCTCCACTGTCCGGAGCCTTAGGAACCCACGAAAGCCCCAGATATCCCATCTGAAGACATTCTAGGAGACAAGGGAGACCCGTGGGGCTGGGAAACAGCTTCCATTCCATTTAGCAGGTATTCATGGTTTGCAGGCCATGAGCAGAGTACTGTACGTTGTATCATGAGGAAACAGACAAGAGTATGTTAAATTTTTCATACAATATTCAGGAGTGTGGGAATTTTGGTGGGAGAGTAAATCATGAAAGAACTAGAGAGGCGTGTCATTGGGATCTCGGGAAGTAGTGAAAGTCAAAAAGTTGGGTTCGCTCGTGGGGCCTTGGGCAAAGTCACTTCACTTCCCTTTCCGACGTGGCGCCCTTTCTGTAGCCGGCACCAGTGTCTAGGCCTGAGGACCCAACCTGCCAGGTGTAGCAACCTGTAAAGGTGTTTCCAGACTTAGCCCCCATGAGTCCATGAATCTGTGCTGTGAATAGACAAGAAGAGAAGAAAAGTGTTATCTGGGCTGCAGCCTGGTCTATAAGCTGTGTGCCAAAGGGGAAGTGGATCTGAAGAGGCAGAAAGGAAGGTCTCTTGGGTGAAGGCACAGTGCAAGGCAGAAGAAAAAGGAGACTTATATTTAATAAGCTGTATAATGTATCAGGGCCATGCTAGTTTCTGGGCTAGTAGTAGCCTCTCTCTGAAACCCACAAAATCCTGTCTTGTCCCAACTTTATGGTAGAAGCTGAGATTTAGGATTTCTGGAACTTCCCAGTATCAGGCAATTAATAAACAACAAAATCAGAAACTGAGCCGCACATTACCTGCATGAAAGGATCTGGGCTGTGTGGCGTGGCAGTGTGGTGTCCCAGCCAGTCCAGACAGGGAGGCAGAAAGATTACAAATTCGAGGCCAGAATGGGACACTTAATGAGGATAAATAAAATAGAAAAAGCGTTAGGTGTATAATTTGATGGTAAAGCATTTACTCAGCATGAATTAGGCTCTGTCCTGAGTTCCACAAAAAAAAACCCCATCTCCAGACTGCCTCCCCCTGGGGCTTGGCTCCATATTCTAGACTCTGACCTTGAGCTCCTTGCCTGCGTGTGGTTTCAGGAGGTGGCGAGGCTGTGCAGCCTGTGCCGAGGTGTGCTGGGCTCTGTACGGCAGGCCATTGCAGAGCTGGAGAGAGCCGCACAGTCAGAGGGAGAGGTACAAAATGAGATGGGGCACTGGCGGGTGGGATGGGGATGGGGCCAGGAGGGCCCTGCCCGGGGAAACCTCAACCATCCATTGCTCCTCGTCCACAGGAGGTGGCGGGAATGCCTGAGCCTCTGCGGAAAGTACTTGCTGATCAGCGGCTGACAGCGTTGCAGAGGGATGGGGGAGCCATCCTGATGAGGCTGCGCTCTACCCACAGCAGCAAGTACGAGAGATGGGCATTTGGGGGCAGGTGGGAGTGGTAGGCACAGAGGGCCACCAGTGAACCTTACCACCGGACGGTTCTTACTGTGCACACATCTGGCCAAGACATCATGCTTCTGCCTCTACTGTCTCAGAGCTTGGCAGCGTCCCTGTGTAGCTGCAGTTACAGTGAGCATTGGGAAAACCAGACACATCCCATGAAGTCAGCAGGCAGAAGAGTTAGGATTCAAGTTCAGGCAGTCTGTCTGGCCTGTACTCTATGCCGCCTTCTGTGTGCATCCCTGGAGGTGCAAGAACAAACTGGGGAGCTGGACAGGGATTCATTCTGCCTCTTCCGCCTTACCCAGGCTGGAGGGCCCGGACCCAGCCACCCTCTATCAAGAGGTGGATGAGGCCATTCACCAGCTTGTGCGTCTTTCCAACCTGCAAGTGCAACGGCAGGAGCGGCGGCAGCGCCTGCACCGGCTCCAGCAGGTGAGCCGGGGCCCACGCACCTCCCACTCAGCCTGGGACCCTGGCTGGGTCTCTGTTGGCATCAGCTCTTTGGCAACACTGCCAGGCATGTTGCCTCAACTCCATACACGGTATCATCCCCCAAACCTAAGGATGGAGGGGCCCACCTCTCTCCATCTTGGAGGGGGAAGGTGCTGCTCGCCCCTAAGAGGAGCCAATGCCTTTATAAGGCAGACTAAGAAATAAGATCGCTGAGTGTGGTGCCTCTTACCTGTAATGCCAGCTCAGGAGGCAGAGGCAGAAAGATCACTGTGAGTTCAAGGCCTGAACTATGTAGTGAGACCCTGTCTCAAAAAAAACCACCAAAAACCCTAATCCTTCCTCTGGTTCTCAGTGGTTTTATCTATTTCACCTTCAGACCTAACCTGCACCCCTGACCCTTCTCCCTCAGTACTTACTGCCAATGCAGCTTTATTTGGCACTTTTTTTTTTTTTTTTTTTTTTTTTTTTTTGAGACAGGGTCTTGCTTTGTAGTTCAGGCTGGCCCTGAGCTCAGCCTCAAACTCACATCACAGCAATCCTCCTGCCACTGCCTCCCAAGTGCTGGGATTTCAGGCGTGAGCCACCACACCTGGCACTGTGGTATGTGGTACTGGCTGCTGCTGGGCATGAATCTCCATGCCCAGTATTGTATGTGGTTACCAGGGATGGAACCCAGGTCCTTGTGCTTGCAAGACACACACCAAAACCACTGAGCTAAATTCCCGGCCCTATTTGGCACTTTCTTTTTTTTTTTTTTTTTTTTTAGGTTTTTTGAGACAGGGTCTCGCTTTTGTAGTTCAGGCTGGCCCTGAGTTCAGCCTCCAACTCACATCACAGCAATCCTCCTGCCTCTGCCTCCCGAGTTCTGGGATTACAGGGGTGAGCCACCACGCCCGGCACTGTGGTATGTGGTAGTGATTGCTGCTGGGCTGAGTCTCTACGCCCAGTATTGTTATGTGGTGTCCGGGGATCGAACCTGGGTCTTTGCGCTTGCAAGACAGGCGCTGGAACCACTGAGCTATATCCCTGGCCCCTATTTGGCACTTTCTTAAAGTCTTCTTGTCCAGGTTTTCATTTAATCCGCATGGAAACTTGTGATCATTCACAACTATCAGTTGCGTGTGCCAGTTGCGATGAAATGCATCGCCCAAGACTGTGGATCGGTGTGGCAGAGCTGAGCCCCAGTCTCAGCTTCGCCTTCACGGCCTGCTCTTCCACTGTCTGGCTCAGGTGCTGCAGTGGCTCTCGGGCCCAGGAGAAGAGCAGTTGGCCAGTTTCGCTGTGCCCGGAGACTCTCTACCTGCTCTGCAGGAGACAGAGCTTCAATTCCGAGCTTTTAGCACTGAGGTTCAGGTGAGGAGGGAGAGGAGAGGGATGCTGAGGCACAGGGGGAGACTAAGCGGGAGTGCGGCCCACAGTTGAGCACAGCCTCAACCAGCCTCCCTTCCCCAGGAGCGCCTGGCCCAGGCTCGAGAGGCATTAGCTCTGCAGGAGGACGCTGCCTCCCAGAAGATTCTGGATGTCTTTGAGCAGCGGCTGGAGCAGGTGGAGAGTGGCCTCCATCGGGCCCTGCGGCTTCAGCGCTTCTTCCAGCAGGTGCGGACAGAGCCACTCTCGTGCCCACCAGGTCTTGGCTTGAGCCTGGACAGGGTGGTCAGGGACTCAGGAGTCCACTCCCCATCCTTGACACCTAGCCACCTCCTTGCTCAGAGACCCGAGACTGAGTACTAAACCCAGATACGGCCCCTTAGGCATCTGCCTCACAGGACTGCTCTGAGGACCGTGAGACAGAAACTCATTTAGCACTGAGCCTGAGAAACTCCACCACTGCTGATCTTAAGGCTGTCCTGTGTCTATCGCACCTCAAAGTGACATGTCAGACAGTCACGGTGGGACAGTGAGAGAACAGGGAGGGAGGATGCCAGCACAAGAAACCTATCCGCAAGAGTAGAGCTGTTGTGTGCTCTGGGAGTGGCGTGGGTCCTCACCTTTTCCCTTCCATCTCTACCCTCTGGCTTTGTAGGCACACGAGTGGGTAGATGAGGGCTCTGCTCGGCTTGCAGGAGCCGGGCCTGGTCGCGAGGCCCTGTTGGCAGCACTCGCCCTGCGACGGGCCCCAGAGCCCAGTGCTGGCACCTTCCAGGAGATGCGGGCCCTGGCCCTGGACCTGGGCAGCCCTGCAGCCCTGCGAGAGTGGGGCCGCTGCCGTGCCCGCTGCCAGGAGCTGGAGAGGAAGATTCAGCAACAGATGGGAGAGGAAGCCAGTCCACGGGGCCATCGCCGTCGACGGGCAGACAGTGCCAGCAGCTCAGGGGCCCGGCGGGGCTCCCATAGCCCCTCACCCAGCCTCAGTTCCCTCCTGCTTCCTAGCAGCCCTGGACCTCGGGCTGCCCCATCCCATTGCTCCCTGGCCCCATGTGGGGAGGACTGTGAGGAGGAGGCCTCAGAACTGGCTCCAGAGGTGGATGGCAAGCCCCCAAGGGCCGTGCTGATCCGAGGCCTGGAGGTCACCAGCACTGAGGTGGTAGACAGGACGTGCTCACCACGGGAACATGTGCTACTGGGCCGGGCCGGGGGGCCAGACGGTCCCTGGGGAGTCAGCACCCCCCGCATGGAGCGCAAGCGCAGTATCAGGTGAGAGCCTGGCTCTTTTGTGCCCAGGAGGCAGACCCAGCTGACCAGCAGGAAAAAACATGACATCGTTGAGATTTGTGGCTCCTTTCTGTCCCCGGGTGTCACTTCCTCTGCCCCTCTGGTTGTGCCTACAGTGCCCAGCAGCGTCTGGTGTCAGAACTGACTGCCTGTGAGCAGGAGTACGTGAGCAGCCTGAGCGAGCCGGTGCCGCCCCCAGCACCTGAGCTGACTGCTGAGCTCCGGGGTGCCTGGGCAGCTGTCCTGAGCACCCGGGAAAGACTGAGGAGCTTCCACCGCACACATTTTCTGCGGGAGCTGCAGGGCTGTGCCACCCACCCTCTTCGCATTGGGGCCTGCTTCCTTCGTCATGTGAGTGACTGTATAGTCTATAGTGTCTTCCTGGTGCTTGCTTCCCTTTCTCCTGTTGCAGCCCCGTCCACCTGCCCCCCTCAGTATCCACTGCCCTTGTCCTCTTGAGAGGCCCCGGAGTGTGGGGCAAGTTTCCTGGGCCCATGTGGTTCTAATCAGCCTGGATCCTTGTCTTTAAGTTTTTTGTGGACTGGCTGGCTGAGTGGTCCATCCCGCCTGTGGGCTGCCGTGAGGAAGAGGAGGGGGAGGGAGGGGTTGGAGGGGTTCGCCTGCAGGGGCCCCTGAAGGATGCCTCACCTCTTGTTTACTGGTGCAGGGGGACCAGTTTGGCCTCTACGCTCAGTATGTGAAGCACCGACACAAGCTGGAGAGTTGTCTAGCTGCCTTCAACCCCCCAGCCAAGGTAAACCTTGTTCTAACTCAAGGGAGAGAGGATGTGGGAGACCCGCCCCAGAAGCCCACAGGAAATAAAAGTTTTCCTGGATGGGCCCAGGAATGTCTACTACCAACAGTCTCTCAGAATTGCTCAGGGCGGTGCGAGCACTAGACTGAAAGCCAGAGGAGGCTGGGTGCTTCTCCATGTGCCCAGTCAGAGGCAAGACTCCTGGCTCCTCCGGGCCTCTGCTTCTCCCAAAAGTAAGGGAGAGTAAAGGCAACTCTGAGAATCAAAAGACTTCACATCAAAAGATGTGAAAGTGACTTCAAAAGCTAAGAGCCCTGGAGTATAAAGGGCCATTACCTGGGCAGTTCCTCCAGCTCTTCAAGCAGAGAATTGCCGCATATCCTACAGGCCCTCTGCCTGCTTTCTTTGGGAGGGAAGGGCTTTGCTTTACCTTTAGGAGTATTTGGGCCTTGTCTACACCCCACATGCACACAGCCTCCTCAGCACCTGCCCCCAGCGCTTGGCTCCCACGGCTCCCAGCCCTCCCTCTTCCCTGTCTGCCTCCCTGCCCTAGGGCTCCACAGAAGGTGGCCCTTACCTGCCCCTGGCCCTGCAGCAACCCCTGGAACAACTGGCTCGCTATGGGCGGCTCCTAGAGGAGCTTCTGAGGGAAGCTGGGCCAGAGCCAAGTTCTGAACGGCAGGCCCTCGGGGCTGCTGTGCAGCTGCTCCGGGAACAAGAGGCCCGTGGCCGAGACCTGCTGGCTGTGGAGGCGGTGCGAGGCTGTGAGGTAAGGCTCTGTTCCACTCACTCCTGCCCAGCTGCTGAGCCCTGTCGCCTCAGAAGCAGCGTAGCCTGGTAACGAGAGAACATAGTCAAGGTCTGAGGGCCACACGCTGTGGATTCTAACCTGCTGGGTGGCCATGGCTGAGTCACTGAACTTAACTGGCCCACAGTTTCTTCTTTAAATAAAGAAGCTGCATCCTGACCAATATCCCGCCTTGTACTCTCCTGTTCCTTTCCTAAGGCTTACCTTCCCGGTCTGTGGTATACTTCTGCCTCCATCTCCACATCCAACACATACCTGTTCTGCTCTACCTTGTCTGTTTCCACCTTGCAGCAGGCTGGGGTCTTACCTGCCCTGAGGTAGACCTGTCCCAGCTCTTTGCTGCTTCTCTTCCTGCATCCCCACATGCAAAAGCTTCCCCAGAGGATGCTGAAGCCCCACAATGCAGTGTGCCTTCCCATTTTCATAGGGGAGCTGCACTGCTGGACGGGCTGTGCTGGGCCTGGTGACCAGTGGATACTTTCTAGGCTGAGGTCTTCCCTGTTTTCCTGACTGCCTGAGTCTTGTTATTTTTGCTCCTCATTAAATGTACACAAAGGGCTCCTGGCCAAGAGCCTTTGCTTTTCCTTTCCTCAGATAGATCTGAAGGAGCAGGGACAGCTCTTGCATCGGGACCCCTTCACCGTCATCTGTGGCCGGAAGAAGTGCCTTCGCCATGTCTTTCTCTTTGAGCACCTCCTCCTGTTCAGCAAGCTCAAGGGCTCAGAGGGGGGTTCCGAGACCTTTGTTTACAAGCAGGCTTTCAAGGTACGTTGCCTAGAATTGAAGGGTGAGGGTCACATTCTTCTCGAGGACTCAGAATGTCTTTGCAAGTTCAGCCCAAACCCAAATTCAGAATTGCATCTCCTAGAATAATCTTTGGACTATTCTCAGTCATCAAGTTAGGCTGTCAGGGGGTGACAGAAATCCCTGTCCCTGGGATAGCCCAGGGCGTTTTCCTCATAGTTCATGTGGGGACTTATCAGGCGTCTCTGGAAGCAAATCTTTGCCACTGAGGATGGACTTGCCTTTTGAGTTAGGGATGGTCCCTGGAGTATGAAAAGAAAGGACACTCCATATAACTTAACCAAAATGAAACTAAAAAGAGAGAAGCCTGACGTTAGGGAACCAGCCAGATGGATGTTCACAGCAACCTATGATCCTGATCAACCACCATAGAGTGACTCCAAAGGCTCCCAGATTCTGTCCCCCTACACTAGTTTGGTCTCTCAGGGGTAGTACAGTACAGAGAAAGAGCCCCAGGTTTGAAATAACATAGACAGATGTTCGAACCCCCTACTCGGTAACCTGTGGTATGACCTTGGGCAAGTATCTACAAAATATCACATAGAGCACTTGGCACTGTCCACTGAACATCTCCCAGATGCCAGGCTAAGCACAGTGCTTGCCCAAGTGGCACCAGCTAGCCAGCACTCATACATCTACCCACTACCCTCTGTCCTTCCTCAGACTGCTGACATGGGACTGACAGAAAACATTGGGGACAGCGGGCTGTGTTTTGAACTGTGGTTCCGGCGGCGGCGTGCACGAGAGGCGTACACTTTGCAGGCAACTTCACCAGAGATCAAACTCAAGTGGACAAGTTCCATTGCCCAGCTGCTGTGGAGACAGGCAGCCCACAACAAGGGTACTGGCAAGAGCCCAGGCAGAGTGTGGCAGGAGGCTTTCTGGAGAATATGGGGGTTCTTGGGAAACTAACTGCAGGGTGAAGAAAGAGGAGTAAGTTAAGAGAAGATTTAAGATCTAGCTTTGGGGAGATTGCCCAGTTTGAAATTAGTCTAAGGTTGCCAGGCATGGTGGTGCACGCCTGTAATCCCATCACTTGGAAGGCTGAGACAAAATTGCCATGAGTTCAAAGCCAGCCCAGGCTATAATGTGAGTTCAAGGCCAACCTGAACTAAATAGTGAGATCCATCTCAAAAAAAAAAAAAAAAAAAGGAAAAAGAAAAGAAGAAATCAGTTTAATCAGTCTAGGGTATACCAAAAGGAAAGAGAACACTAACAGATTTCAGGGAAGCAAGACCAGTGGCCAAAAAAAGGAAGTGCTCAGTGGATTCGGGTGTAAGGACAGGTGCCACTGACTTGCTGTATGATCTGAAGTAGTTGGTTGGTTTGGTTTTTGATTTGAATTTTTTGTTTTTTAAATCTTTGAATTTAAATCAACTCCTCTGGAAAATTAAATAGTAATTGCTTCACCTTAGTGTAATAGGGAAAATTAAATAAGGTAGAAGACATGGAAGGACTTTGTGAACTATAACAGAATGTAGAAATGTGAGTTTTTTCTATGATGCCCAAGATGAAGAGTGGCTAGGCATTAGGAGAAAAGTCAGGTGGCCAGAACACCAAGTGAGCAAAATACAACATACACCTGAGGAAGAAGTCGAAGACTACCGTCCCCATCCATGTCATGATAGGCAATGGGAAGAGGAACTAAACACCAGGGAAATGAGGGAGGAATGAGTTGGGAAGAAGAAAACTAGGAGTCAGCTGTGATGTGCTGAGGTGGCACTGAGGAGCAGCGGGAGGAGGTTGCTAACAGGATGTCTGTTCCCTAGAGCTCCGAGTGCAGCAGATGGTGTCCATGGGCATTGGGAATAAACCCTTCCTGGACATCAAAGCCCTTGGGGAGCGGACACTGAGTGCCCTGCTTACCGGGAGAGGTGAGGGCCAGAGTGCTGGGGGATCCCCCAGAAGTTACACCTTCACTAACAGTGCAAGCAGCAGGGGGGCCTGGTGGGAGTCAGGAAGGGTAATGAATGGGGATCTCTTCCAACATCCGTGGGACTAACTGGGGTCCCTCTATGAGACTGAGTTGCTCCAAGGAGCCAGGCGGGCTTTCCCACACCAGCACCCCACGCTCCCACCCCACCCCCACCCCCACCCCCACTTTCTGCAGCTGCCCGCACCCGGGCCTCGGTGGCCGTGTCATCCTTTGAGCATGCCGGCCCTTCCCTTCCCGGCCTCTCACCGGGAGCCTGCTCCCTGCCAGCCCGCGTCGAGGAGGAGGCCTGGGATCTGGACGTCAAGCAAATTTCCCTGGGTGAGGCACCTCTCAAGGGGTGGCTCCCAACAGCTGGGTCATCATGGCGATGCTGAGGCTGCCTGCCGCTAAGCAATTCCTTTTTCTAGCCAAGTAGCGAGGTTGTCATGAC
Source organism: Petromus typicus (assembly GCA_004026965.1). NCBI lineage: Eukaryota > Metazoa > Chordata > Mammalia > Rodentia > Petromuridae > Petromus > Petromus typicus. Next base: position 22,365 of record PVIR01001124.1, on the reverse strand, counting down.
AACTATGTACAGCTTCCCCATTGCTAAAAGAGCCTTTCATCTGGTTGCTAGGGTGATGCTTACAGCAGCTTGTTGCTAAGAAGTACTTCCTCTGTACCTCTCTCTCTAGCGCTCCTTGAGTTTCTATGGAAACTGCCTCAGCTTCCTGTTGTACCCTCCTGGTCCACCACGGCAATCCTTATAGTTTCCTGTCGCTTCTTCCCTGGTTGCTCTAATGATGCTGCTGACAGTTTCCTGCCTCTTGGTAGGGGGGTTCTCTTGCAACTGGATTGCTATGGTGACTCACAGCTTCCTGTTGCTATGGAGCTTGTTCTTCCCTGATGGAGCAGCTTGGTTGCTGAAGGTAATCTGGAGTGGTTTTATACCCTGCTCTCACCCAGTCTTCCCCCCTAGCCCCAGAAACACTTGACTCTTCTGGAGATGTGTCCCCAGGACCAAGAAACAGCCCCAGCGTGCAGCCCCCCCACCCCGGGAGCAGCACTCCCACCCTGGCCAGTGGAGGGATCTTAGGGCTGTCCTGGCAGGTAAGTCCCTACAGTCAGGCGCAGGACGGGTGGACTCTGGTCACTTTCTGGGTGGGTTTTCTCATCATTCAGCCCAGTGAGGGGCAGAGCGAACCAGCGATCTTGCGCTCCTAGCCAAGGCGACAGGTTGCATTTCTCATTCTGTATGCTTTTCTCCCTGAGTCCTAGCAGAGGCATCCAGCTCAGGAGTGAGACAGAACCTCTAACAGAAATAGCTTAGGAGACAGGGACAGGAAATGTGCCCCAAAATTCACTGTAGTTTCTCTGCCCAGAGTCACGCCCGAGCCCTGAGTGACCCCACCACGCCCCTGTGACCTTGGTGAGTCGACCCCACCACGCTCTTGTGACCTTGGTGAGTTGGAGGGAGGGGTCCCGCACACCTCTCTCCTACAAGTACATCCTCCCCTAGTCAGCATCTTCCCTCTCTCATCAATCACCCCTCCTTCTCTCCCAGCTCCCAGAGCAGATCCTGAACTCGGCTGCAGCCCATCCCTTGGCACATTTTGGGCTAGGACAGCCGGGGTACATAATGGAGGAAGAGAGCCTGGAATTCCTTCCTCCTGCTTTCTGGGAGGAGGGTTGAGGTCCAGAGCGGCCCCTTCCACTGCTATCTCTAGCTCTCCCCTGCTTGGTGCCTTCTCCTGCAGGAACCAGCGTGGCCACCTGCTTGCCTTTGTACCCTGGAGGTGGGAAATTACCCCTCTTCCAGCCCTGGGCCACAGCACTCCCCAGGGCACTGCTGCACTGGCAGCCCGTGTCCTCTTCTCATCCCCCAACTCCCAGGGAAGACACATTGCTGCCAGGTCAACAGGAGCTCCTGGTGACCCCGTCCTGTGGTATCACATGAAATGGAACTATGCAAAACCACAACACTAGAGGGGGCCGGAACTGCAGACATATATGTAATTACTATTATTATAATACTATTATTATATTAAATGTACTTACTCACACTTTGCCTCCCGGGAGCCAAAGCCGTCCTCTGGATTAAGATGTTTTGACTAACGTGAGTACTTCCCTCAACCAACCATTAAGTAGCACACAGGAAATAAAATCAAGGCTGAAAGGTACTCCCACCCTTACTGGCCCAGAGCTGGCTGGGCATGAGCCTAGGCCAGTGTGCTCCTACAAGGGTCTCAGTGAACTCGGAAGCTCCTCTTCACACACTGCACCCTCTTCTGCAGGCCGAGCTGGTCAGGCGGACCAGACCCAGCAATTTTCCTGTGAGGTGCTCAGGCCACAGTGCATGGGGTGATGTTTCTCACCCAGCCCCTTGAGATTAATTAGATTTTGTGTTGGATTAGATTTTGTGTTTGTCATCAAGCCCTTTGAGTGGTAACTAAGTATGTGAGAAGGTGACAGTTTCCTGGATGAAAGAAGCCAAGGAAGGGAGTAAGACACAAGCACACAGACACAGAGCCCTGTGCCTCAAGACACCTGTTTATTGGGGACACGACTCTGCAACAGGGATGACAGGAATCGTACCAAAAATAGCAACGTCTACAGGCCCCTGATGGGGCTAGAAGGGTACAGTGCCCCCCACCCCCACCCCTTGTACAAAAATAAACTCTCAGGCCTATGGACCAGCAAAAACTGGCAGAGTGGTTCCTTGACAGGGACACAACCCTCTGCCAGCCCTGGGACCCCGTTCTTTGACCCTCACCTCTGCCACTTCTAAGGCACTGTGACTCCCCTGGGCTGGGTGGGCACTGTCTGCCCACCCTTCTCCGCCCACTGCCCCTCCACCTCTGGTCGGCCTGGGGCTGGGATGTGGGTCCCATGCTGCCCCCTGCTGGCTGCTCTACCCAACTACCTCTAGCGCTTCCCCGCTCCTGTGGGGAAAGCTCACTAAGCTAACCACCCCTAAGAGGGCTCCCTACCGCTCCTGACCCCCCAGTCCTACCTCTCCTGATCTTAGCCCAGAACCCTCCTCGCCTTCCAGAGGAGGACTGGGAGGGGTCTCTCCTGATGGCGCTCGGGTATAGGAAGGAGACGCATCGGCCTGGGGCTGCCGGCGACCCCGAGCCCGGCGGCTGTGGTGCACTTGCAGGTGCAAAGCCATGAGCTCCGGGGCTCCAGTGGCAAAGGGGCAGAAGAGGCAGCGGTGGAGGGCACCCCCTGGCCCAGCCTCACCTCCCGGCCCTGCCCGCAGGGACAGGTCCAAGGGTTCGGCCTCACCACCTCGCCCATTGCGCAGGGTCCTCCCAGGGCTAGCAGGCTTCCGACGGGAGCCTGGGCCAGAACCGCTGGCAGGCCGGGGGCTTGCGGTGCCCTCCACCCAGGTGCTGGGCTGCTGAGCCGGCTTGGCTCTGGACAGCGGGGCTGAACCCTGCTGCGAAGGGGGCGGCGGCTCCGGGGGTGGCCCTGGGCCTGCCCCGCTCCGCTGCTCCCGGTGGTGCCGCTGAAGGTGATACTTAAGCGAGCCGGACTGGGTGCCGGCGTAGTCACAATGCGGACACTTGTAGGGGCGCTCACCTGGGGAGGAGCGAAAACATCCTGGGGTCACCCTCCCCACGCACCCACACATCCAGCAGGACACAACACTGCCTCCTCCCCTGGCTCTGACTCATACACCCTCACTTCTCAGCTGATCTCATCCGGCCCCTCCCCATGCAGGAGGCCACCTCCTCACCTGTGTGCACTCGCAGGTGGACTTTCAGGTGATGTGCTGAGCGGAACGATTTTCCACAGAAGGGACAATCCTTGCCAGTGGCGGCCCGGCCCCCTTCAGGCCGGTTCCCTCCAACCAACAGGCCATTTTCTTCTGTAACAGACAGTTTGAAAAAAATTACAAGGGGTTCACCACCCCGTATCACCCTTACGGGTGATTAGCCTGTGAGCCACAACTCACAAGCCTAGCTGCCCTGGGGACCTGAAGGGTGGATTTCTTTCGAGTTAAGAACAAGGGTCTTCAGAAGGTGGCACAGCCTCCAGGCGCAGCGGGGAGCTGGAGAATGGAGTTCTTTTTAAAAGGAAGCCATAGGGGGTGGCAGCAGAGTCAAACAGGATGAGACTCGGGAAACACCAAAACGGAGATCCACGTACCCTGTGTGGCCGTTGATCTTGCCTGGGCCCCAACAGCAGGCGTCGAGTGCCCTGGGCCCTCAGCGGGGCGCGGGTGCAGGGACGCCAGAGGGCCCAGTGATCTGCCCCGGGTCCAGCTCTCCTCCTCGGCCTCCACCGTGGCCGCCTCCTCCTCCTCCTCCTCCGGCTCCTCTGCGCGGTGCCGGCGAGCTCGAGCTGGCAGAGTGGACGGCAGCGGGCGGAAGCCCCCGAAGTTGCGGCCAGCCCCGGGCTCGGCGCCCTCACCATTGGGCCGGGCTTCGCCAGCTCGGAGGCTCAAGTAGCCCAGAAGGCTCGCGGGCTCGCGACGCTCGGCCGCAGCTGGCGCCGGGGCCAGGAGGAGCGCGGGGCCGAGCGGCTCATAGGCCAGCAGGCCCAGGTCAGGAGGCTGGGGGGCGCGGGCAGGCCCGGAGCCGGGCGCCGGGGCACGCAACGGGCCCAGCTTGCTGGCGTGCACCTTCATGTGGTTCTTAAGGAACCAGGGCTCCTTGAAGCAGCGGCCGCACACGGGACACGCGTGATCGAAGGAGGCTTTGTGCTTGCGCATGTGGCCCTTGAGAAACCAGGACTGTGTAAAGCTCTGGCCACACACTTGGCAGCGGAACTCCGGGGGCGCAGGGGGTTCCTCCGGAACTGCAGGAGCCGGGGCAGGGGTAGCCTCGCGTTCGGGCGGCTCTGGTTCTGGTTCGGGAACCGATCTGGGTTCGGGCTGTGGCGGAGGCTGAGGAGGGGGCGCCGCGGAAGTGGCCGCCAGGGGGCGCTCAGAAGCCCCGTGTGCCGTCAGGCTGTGGTGCAGCAGCTCCTCTTCCTGGCTGGAGCCGAAACTGCACAGGCTGCACTTCCAGGGCCTGTGCAGGATGTGCAGGTGGCGTTCGCGCTCCGCGGAGGTGCGAAACTTGCCTTTGCAGAAGGGGCAACGGAAGGCAGACGACGCTGAAGGAAGCTGAGGCCGTGCGAGGCCCTCAGCGGCCGGCGCGGCCTGCATGCCGCCCGAGGTTCGCGCTCGCCCCAGGCGGGCCTCGCGCAGGAGGGCGCGCTCCTCCAACTCCAGCAGCAGGCGCGCCGCGGGGCTGCGAGGCCGCTCGGGCTGGTGCGTTCTCAGGTGCGAGCGCAGCAGGGCGCGCTGCGCCGCGCGGTGGCCGCAGTGTGGGCACTGGAAGGCCTGGGCGCCGGGGTGCGCTCGCAGGTGCAGGGCCAGGATGGAGTTGAAGCGGAAGCGCTTCCCGCACACGGGACAGGGGAAGCGCCGATCGCCGGCCCGGCTCTCAGACCAGCCCACCGCTCCCATCCCGGGCGACCCCGCGCTCACGCCTGGCCCGTTGGAGTAGCGCTGCAAATCCAGTTCGCCGTCGAAGGCAGGTGGGGAGGGCGTAAGGTGGCCGCAGGGGACACGGGGACGTGAGCCCTGTGGAAAAAGACGAACACGAGCGTGGAGCAAAGACTGGAGAACGGTGATCTGAGGGGTGAGCGAAGACTTCGAAGGCAGGGCAGGGAAGAAGCTCTGGAGCCTGACCCAGAACAGCTGGTGCCACTCTCAGGAAGATGGGAATGGGTGACAACTGGGTGTTGGGGCCAAGGAGGCAGTTTACAGTCGTTGGTAAAAACAGGTGGGCCGAGGAGGGAGTGCCATGGTAGGTGCACAGGAGTTGTGGGGTTCGGGCCAGAGCTTCACTCACCTCCATGGACCCCCTTCACATTCTTTGGTTCTGGGGATTGCAGGGATGAGGAGGAAAAGCTGCTAGTGAAGGCAACAGGTGTTGAGGAGCTAAGGCGAGAGAGATTTGGAAGGAAAATGAGCCCTGATTTTGAGCAGGGGTAAAGAGTCATGCTAGTTCCAGACTCTTAACACCCTGTATCCCTGAAAGCTGCTTCCTGTTTGCACCCTGAAACACCAGGAGCCACTGTCTTCCAAAACAGCACCCCTGGGTTTGCCAGGCCCGAAAGCTTCCCTGATGATCCCAATTTCTTCCCCCTAATTATACATTTTAAAGGCCTCATCCAGACCACCACCACCACCACACCACCTGGCCAGGGGCGGGGCGGTATCACAGTACACCCCTCTCCCATGTGGGTGGAGCTGTGCACCTCCATAAGCGACTGAGGGGGGCTTGCCAGGCCCCTGGCTACCCAGGTGGGACCGGTCAGTCTCAGGCCCTAAACTGACCAACCAGCCAAACATTCTTCCAGGTTCCGCGGTCTTTGCCTCTGTCCTCACCCTTTCGGTCTTTCCCCCTCACGCTCCCTCCCTCTGCGCCTGGATTCCTGATCCATTCATTTCCATTCATTACAGAGACTCATTCATGCATGGGAGAGAAACACCTCCCAGCAGCGGAGTCTGGAGACAGACAGAGGGGGAGGGGCGTGGAGGGGGAGACAGCCGAGAAGGAAGGGAGAGAGAGTTGGGGGAGGAGTGGAAGTTAAGGGGCACTGCCAGCCTAGGCAAAGGGTTAAAAACTGCAAATACCATCTAGGATCCTTCCCGTTTCAAACCTTGGAGCCTGCGGTTTGATGGGGCATCTGAGCCCCTTTGTCCGGAGCTGTTCCGAAGCAGGCTCTCCTCCTCTCTGCAGGGGAGAGGCTTCCTCACACAAGAGGAGGATTACACTGGCTCTGAGCTCAAGAGGCTGGAGTGAGGGATGGGGGGCGGGGCCGGGCCATCTGCACAGATAGGGCTCGGCACATGCTCTGAGCCGGAAGGGGTTAAATTCTCCAGCTAAAATTCCCTAGGCCTGAGATGTGCAGAGCTCCAGGGCTAAGGAAGAAGTGCACTGAGAGGAAGAGGATGGGGGCGGGGTCCCGATTCTAAGTGGCAGAGGTCAGCTTTTGGACTTAGAAGCAACCCCAGGATTAAAATGAATGGAAACAGGCCTGCAAGGATGGCAGAAGTCATCCAGTTTACCTTCCTTCCCCCGTGCAGCACTGCATACGGTCAAGGCTGGATGAAGGTAACCCCTCCACCCTGGCCTGTGAGAGGCTCTCTGAAATATAAAGAACTTCCTACAACAGGCATCATGAAACTGAAATGAGTTACTAAGGAAAAAAAAAAGGACTCAAGCATTATTTTGCTTATAGATCTTTAATAGGAGAGAACTGGGCCAGGAGTCTGCCCTCTCAGCACAGAAATCGGAGGCTCAAAGCTGCCTTATTTTGAACATTTAGGAAATGTGGAAAGATTCCAGGAAGGGAAAAGTACCTGTTACGTGGAGAATCTGGGCGTTGGGGGTATTTGTTACAGATTAATTAATGAAATAGTCTGGGGGTCACTTGGCAGCCTCTACTGCTAATAAGATATGTGTATTTCTGTAGCTCCAAATTCAGGGTTCTTTTTCTGCTCTGGATCCTGGTCCAAATAAATCCCTTTCTAGAGCCAAGAGCCCAGCCAGATTCACTATTTCACAGAAGGTAAGACAGACCAGTGAGTCCAATCTGCCGTTAATGGCCCCACAACTTTCATTTACTCACTTAACCTCTCAGTATACACATCTGTAAAATAAGGAGGCTAAACTAGTTTATTTGGTTGGTTCTTTCCAGCTCGAAAGTGTCATAGTTTTGGACCCCAGAGATGTAAAAACATATGGTCACTTCTTCAGTACCATGGAGAGAGCAGTGGGCTACCAGACAAGCCATTTTGGCCACCTCAGTACCACAGATAGAGCTATGAAGTGCTAGAGGGGTCACGTTGCCATTTTGGCACCACAGATAAGACACTGAGAAAAGCTAGAGAATTTTTTTTAAAAACTATAGAGAGAAGGAAAAAAAAAGTAGTACAAGAGGAATTATTTTGGCCTTTTGGATGTCACTGAAAATAGACAGAGGTAATAGAAAATAGATGAAACTAGGAAATTTTTAATTAGCTTTAAGGAGTGTCCTGACAGTTACAGTTTGTACACCCTGGAATGAGTTACTGAGGCATCGTATTTGGGTCCATCACATTCTGTTGCTCCCCTGGGGATTCCCGGAACATCCTGGTGTACAGCCAATCTGGTATATTCAGAGGAAGCAGATGGCCGGGGAAGGGGGGAGGAGGGAGGCTGGGAATACTGCATGGTCATAGCTGACTAACCTATGGGCACATATTCTGATTCTGAGAAAATTCTAGGGCCCCTAAAACTGCCTGTAGGACAGCAAGAAAACACCTCACAAGAAGCTGGCTTCGTTTCTGAACGGAAAAGAGCAAGAGCAGAGAGCAAAGCTTCTCCCCAAAAGACACACACACACACACACACACACACACACACACCAACAAAAACCCACTGTACACACAGCAGTCTCCGGGACTGAAAGTGATACGTAAGACCCAAACTGAAACTGAATTCCCAGCGGAAAAATTCCCCCAGAGGGCAGCCTAAAATCAACAGAATTCACTGAGAGACCTCGTAGGCTTATAGGCCTCAATCATTTCCACACCAAGCCAGATTCCCAGACACCCAATCTCAGGAGGAGGGTGCACTGCCGAGGCTGGGGATTCAACATGGCTTGGAACCTAAGTCATGTACACACTGCGCACAGACAATAATCGAGTTTTCTATACTCAGGCCTTAAAACACCATCCACAAGACTTGGCCAGACAGTAGCACTGACCTACTTTTCCTCCCCACTGGGAATCAGGGGTTATCTTGCCCTTATTTGGATTCTACATGGTTATAGGGCCAAAGATAGGAATCAGAATATTTCCAAAGCAACAAGCCAACTACTCTTACATGCTAGGACACTGGTGGGTACTAGGATGTGAACCATCAAACCTTACTGACTAAAGGAAGATGGATGTTTGGGGAAAATTATCAACAAGGACAGGTACACAGAAGCATCTGCTAAATGGAGAACCAAATGTATGGACTGTTCCTTCAGCCCTGTGGCTTAAAAGTTTGTAGGGTCAAAGTGTAAGAAGCAAGGGTTCAGAATCTCAGAGGTCTAGTAGTTAACTAGGCCTCGTGTCTCTGACCATCTCTACAACTTAAATGTTTCTCTCACTGTTGCGTACCCTACACATCCTAAGTCTGCTAACAATTACAGTAACCACTTTGCTAGAAGGGAAAAGGAGTTTTTCAGGTGGTCTAGAGTCAAAACCATCCTGATCATACAGCCACACAAGTTCATTTTTATGTTCTCTCCATGGCTCTGAACCTCCATAACCAGGTAGCTCCTCCAAACCTATGCTGTACAGCAGCCGGTCACCTTGTACACTGAATTCTTGGTAAATACAGCTGCCCTCCCTCTGTCCTCACGACTGAGTTGGGGGCATGGACCCTCAGTCATGCACTCCAAATGTACAGCATGAGATGACAAGAAGCTACACCTGCTGCCACCCTGCTATGATGAATCTTACCAGAGGCATGTCCTAACTTGACCCTGATTCTGAAAGTTCTGGAGGACCTGGATTTGAGGAAGGGGGACATGTTGCTTAATTTCTCCTAACTGGAGCTGACCTGAGAAAAGTCAGTCCTGAAGCCCGCCTAAGCATCCATCTTCAGACTGGGGGTGGGCGCGACAAGGGGGTGGGCTAGAGAGCCCCCCGGGGGAAACTCCCTCCCAGAAATCAGTGGGCAAGTAGAGTAGGACCTGTGATCCCACAAGGGAGGTGCTTCCAGCAGCACCCCAGGCCCCTCCCAGGGAAGATAAACCAGAAGGACCATGGGGGGCAGGGTTGGGAGATAGGGAGCCAGGACTCTGCTACCCCGGCCAGGAGAACAAAAGCTGAGTTACAGCCGCCTCCGCTGCTGCCGCGGGCCGAGCTCTTTGTGACACTTTGTTTGGGACGCAGAGAGGGAAGCACCCCCCATCCTTTTCCCTCCCCCGCCCTCCCCACTCCCGGAGAGTTTGGGTTCCTTCCCCCTCCCCCACCGGCCCTACCTGGGCCGGGGGGCGCTCGTCCTCTGAGGCTCGCGGCTCCAGCGCCCCGCACCCCCCGGCCCCTCGCGCCCTGCCTTCGGGCCCCTACAAAGACACTCGCCACCCCCGCCCCCAACCCACCCCCGCGGCCCTTCGCCTCTGCTGTCCGCTCCCCGGCTCCCCCACCTGGCCCCCCTCCCTCGGGGCCCCCCTAGCTCTCCGGGCTGCGGAGGCCGCCACCCCCACCCCGCCCCCCCAGGAGCTCCGGGCGAAGTTTGCTCGGGGCCGAGCCGGCGCCCCTCCCCCGCCCCCGCCCCCGCCCCCTGCACCTGCTCCGAGCCCGGCGCGCGGCGCGGCCCCCCCCCGGGGGAGGGGGCGAGGGCGGGGGCGGGCGGCGGCGGAGGGGGGGGCCGGGAGCGGGGGGAGCGGCTACTCACGAGCTCCGGGCGGGCGGCGGCGGAGCGGGCGGCGGCGGCGGCGGCGGCGGGCGGCGGGCCGGCGGCGCGGGCGTCAGCGTTACGTGGGGCCGGGGGAGATGCGCCGGGCCCCGGCCCCCCCGCCCCCGGCCCGGCCCCCGCCCCCTCCCCGGTCCCCCCGCCCCCGGCCCTGGCCCGCATTGTGTGCGGCGGGAGGCGGCCCGGCCATTAGCATGCGGGGGGCGGCGCGGCGGGGTGGCGAGCGCGCGGGAGCGCGGCTCCGGCTCTGGGGACGGGGAGCTGGGGACCCCGGGAGCCGCGCGAGGCGGCCGCCAGGGGCGGGGTGCGCGCAGTTTGGAGACGGGGGGCGCTGTCGGAGGGAGGGAGCGAGGAGGGAGCGGGGGTGGGGCGCACTGACGATTCCAACAGGAGACTGGAAGAGATTTTGAAAGGTCATCTCGTCCTTCCCCCAGCCTCGAGCAGGACCGCCCCTCCCGCCCCAGACCCGGACATACCAGGGAAGGGGTTGGCGCGGCCGCCGCTTCTGCCCCGACATGCACAGACTCGGGAAGTTCTTCCTGGGGTTTTATCTCCGAGCCTCTCCCTTACAATTTCTGTCTCTCTTTTGGGGGAGGAGGAGGGGCGATTATAGAGATAGTTAATGTCTGCCGTACAAGAAACATTATTAAAGTTACTCTTCGGCCCTTTCTGTTCTTGATAAACAATTCTGGCTCCTTCCTCTCGAATTCTGTTTTCCATTCTTTAAGATACTTTAGCGGCTCTTCAATACAACAAATATTTAACGAGTGCTTACCTAGGACGGGGCACTGTGCTTAGCGCAGCGGGGGCTGCACATGCGGGGGAATGCGGGGTACTTTCCCTCGAGCAGGAGATTGTAGTCTGGACGGTGACTACAAACTTGTGAGTGGTATATTCAGGTTTAATGAATATTTACTGAATACCTGTTCACATTTAATATCACATATTCCTTACAATAAGTTCGCGTTAACATGTAAGAAAAATGAGGCTTCGCGGGGTTACCCCATTGGCCTGCAAGTTCAGAGTTCCTCAGTGCAAGCTCACTCTGTCACATCGCCATTAAATAAAATTAATTAACATGGGTATTGAGGAATGGACACCCAGCAATTTCTGGATGCTTTTAAAATGTGCTTCCCACTGTTCAGGAAAGAAGAGTGGACGCGGTGTTCCAGTAACACCTGCCTGGCATCGAGTGAGCAGAAGTATAAGGAAAACCCACTTGTTTCCCAAGAGCCCAAGTCCTGGGACTCTCAGGGGTCTTCTGGTTGAGTTTCACCTGTCCTCAATAGCAATAAATAATAGTAATAGCTACTAAGGTTTATTGAGCACTTAACATGCTAAGGGTTAGGCTAAGCTGACTTATATGCGTTTTCTCTTTTAATGCTCAAAGCAACCCCTTGAGATTAGTATTAACTTCCCTTTATAGATAAGGGAACAGATTAAGTAACTTGCTCAAGGTCATCCAGGTAGATCAGAGACTTGAACATAGGTGTGTTTGTCTCCAGAGGTTATGCTCTACAGATGGCCTTTCCTTTGTTCTATAGAGTATATATACAGGTCCAGCTGGTTTTGCTTCTTTCTGTAGAAATAAATGTCCCCCCCTGAGGTTCTGAATAAGCCTTTTAGTATATCAGCGTCAGGCACATCAGTATGACCTCATCAACACTATCAATGGTTATTAAGCAGTCACTCCACATCAACAACCCATTCACAAGTATATTAACTCCCTTTTATCAGCAAACACTGAGGTTCAAATAGGTAAAATAGAGTTAAAATAATGCCTCCAATCTCAGGGCCAGCCTGAACCACAAAGCGAGACCCTGTCTCAAAAAACCTAAAAAAAAAATAATAATAATAATAATAATGCCTCCAAGACCACATAGCTGGGAAAATGACAAAGCAGATATTCTAGCCTGGGCCACAAGGCACCTTTTTTCTCAGAAATGTCACAACAGCATCCTCCCCAAGACTGACCATTTGGCTCTACATATGTCGCAGTGCAAGTTACCACTGAGTCAAATGACCACTACAAATAGGGTCCCTCTCCACTTAGCAGCGTTCCCTTCAGTGTAAGTCATCAAAAAAGGAAGAAGAGGAAAGCCAGAGACATTAAAGCTTACCCAGTCTGGGGACAAAGTGACGAGTGATAATGAGAAATCCAGAGAGTAACACAGCATCCTATAAGGGCAGAACAATTAATTTGAGGAGGAAATCAAAAAAAAGAAAAGATTAGATGGAAACAAGGGGAAACAGAAGTCCATTGTGACAGTGTCTGGAAGGGTGAGGTCAGTGAACCCAAAAGAGGAACCCAAGACGGGAAAAAATGGGAGCAACAAGAAAAGGGAGTAGAGGGGGCAATGCTGACGTCCTGACTGAGGCTCCTCAATACCATTTCCTGTATCCTTAGACCTTAACGGACCTTTGCCCCACCACACCCCAGCCAGACAGCCTTTCTCTGCCAGGACTGGTCTGCTGCCTGCTCTGAATTACCAGCCCCTGAGGGGTCCCAGGACGCAGCAAGGTCCCTTCGCTTTGGAGTAGCTGCTTCAGACTAGGTAGGTATAAAGTGCTGGGTCTCAACTCCCGGAGCTGTTGTGTCTCTTAATACCTGCCTCCTGAAAGACTTTGTAATGACTTCTTCTGGCCTAGAAGCACCCAGCCTTTGTGGTCAAGAGAGTCCCCATGGAGAAGAGAGCTGCTCGGCAAGAACAGGAGAGACCCAGTCTTCGTCTGGAAAAGCTACAGCACTGGGCAAGGCACAGGCAGAGTGTACACCTCTTGGTGCTGGCGGTGAGGCGAGGTGGTCCCACCCCTGGTCTCAGCATGTCCACTTGTGCCCTGTTCACTTCCATCCACATCCAGGGAGCACCTATCATGCGCTAGAAACTGTTAGTCTCTGAGGGGGAGGAGGGGGGATGAGATACAGAAAGAAGCAAGGTGAGACCCTGGATCTCCAAGTAGCTTCTGTTCTGTGAGGGAAACATACAGGTAAGTGAACTACAACATGAGGCAAAATGAATTCAATAATATTTAATTTGTAAATATCACTTCCTTTGATTGACTATTTTCCTTCCTACTTTGATTCATTCCAGTCCCTAATTTCTACAAGAGGAGAAGTTCTAAGGAGGAAAGAGAGTCCTTGACATTTTCTCTAGCTGTCCTGTTCTGGCCTCCAGGTGAGTCAGCTATGGCTGGCAGTAGCTGTGGTGCCGTTTGCTGTCTCAGTCGCCTGTCTGAACTCTGCTTGTCACATGGCCGCAGCACTGCCACTTGCTCCTGGAGCCTCAGTAAGACCTATCACAAGGGAGGGTGGGAGGAAAGTCCCAGAGACTCCTCCCTAGTGGTATGAGAGTGTGACTCTTGCTCTTCTCACCGTTCAGGGTTTCCTCACAGGGATTGTCACCCTTGAGCTTCGAAGAGCACCTCGTCTATGGAAGGTGAGAGGAGAAGAGAGTGTAGTACTGTTCTACCAGCCCCCTGATAGACACACAGACAGACAGACAGACAGACAGACACAAACACCTCTCACTCTAGCAAGGAAGTGATTCTGTAACTATTATTAACTAATCTTCTCAATTGCCTGACCCTGGTTAGCCTAAATTACTAAAAAGAGAAAGCAAGAAGTGAGAGGGCTAACAGCCTTGTTGGGAAGTAGAGCCCGAGCTGAGTTTTGTTGAATGCTAGGCTATAGATGAGCCTTGTGGTTGGAATGAGTCCTTGAGGCTCCACAGGGCTGACCTGGCTCACTGGCAGGTTCGGGCCATGATGATTTTCAACACCTTCAACCTGATCTTGGGCTTCATCGCGCTGGTGGTCGAGGTGATGAAGACAGCCTTGGGGCCTGCCTCTACTGACCACTCTCAGGTACCTGCAGACACCGGGGGACAAAGAGGAAGGAAGAGGACATAGGGAGAGGAAGGGCCAGGGGAAATAAGGGCTGGGTCCCCACAGGACCCTCAGTCCTGTCTACCTGCAGCCGACAGGCTCACTGGTGCTCGAGCTCAGCACTGAGGCCTTCACCACAGGAGGAGTGTTGGTCTCAGCATATGCTCTGCTATTGCTGAGCCAGAGGAAGCCAGGATGCTTCAGGAACCAGAGTCTGCACTACCAGGAGCTGCAGGAGGTACTGAGGGAGAACAGGGGGCAGCTAACTACCAACTAATTTTTTTACTGTGCACCTTGGCCATTGGCACTGAAGGGGAGACAGTGGGGTGAGAGGCAGATCAAGAAGACAGATTGAAATTGGCTGTTTGGCTTTAGCTGTTCTTCCTCTGCTGGTGGGTAAAAGGGAATTGGGTATCCACACGACTGGGGCCAAAAGAATGGGTGAGGATAAGAAACTGTGTAAGTATGTATTGGAAAGGCTATGAGAAAAAAATGAGGAAAAAGAAAGTTATTTCTCTTTAGAGTTTCTCCTTTCTCACCCCTATAGTTGGCTCACCCCTCTGTCTGCTTTTCAGGGTCTCTCTGAAGTAGAGGAGGGGCCTGGTTTGGAGAATGGTCTCAATGTGGACGGCACAGGAAATGGAACAAACGAGTGAGCCGGCAAGCAGAAGCAGACAGGTGCTACTGCCTTAAAGTCTCAAGGACCGTTATCCGGATGCTCTCTGCTTTTCGCCTCACCAATCTCAGAAGCTAGTAAGACTCCTTGGGACATGCATGACGTCTTCTCTTCTGCATTGTGTAAAGACTTATCAAGGCGAGAGTCCTCCCTCCCATCCTTATCTTCCTTTCTGACTGCCTCTTCACACAATTTCATTTATGTCTCATCTCTCAGTCTTTCTGTTCATCATTCACAATCCCATTAGCTCCATGTCTGGGTCCCTGCACACACCAACTCTGAATCCACGTCCCTTCGACCCAGGGCCTTGCTACACTAACAGAGACTACAAGTCCCAGGATGCCCAGCCGCCGCTTGGCCTGCTGGGAAATAAAGAGCCTTCCCGTCCCTCCGCGGCGGGGGCGCCGTGCATCTGATGAGTGACGCGAGAGGAGTTGGAAGTCAGGTCCTCACCGAGGCTCCTCGGACGCGACCACTGGCCCGCGTAGGGGGAGGAGCTGGGCGGGCAGCCCCGCGCAGAGGCGCCAACTTTGCAACCGTGAAACAGACGGTAGACTCTAGCCTCACACTGCTCTAGCCAGCCGGTTCAGAACCGGCGAGGGTTGGGGAGCTGGCGCTTGGCAGAGCTGGCGCCCCAGGGGCTGGCGCCGCGCCCCCTCGCACGAGTGCCCAGGTCCAAGGTCCTGAGATTTGGAGCGCGCGCGAGAAAGGGGTTGGAGATGATGACTCAGAATCTCAGGGCCTTTCTCCTTCCCCTCCCCCGCGGCCTGGGCGCCAGAGCACAGGCTCGGTGGGCAGGCGGGTGGGCCTGGCAGGCAGAGGGAGGGACATGGCGACCCGACCTACGACTTTCCCGCCTCTTGAGAGCACGCTGCCGAGTCTAGCCCGCGTTGCCGCCGCCCTTAATCAGGCGGGAGCGGGACTGCGCAGGCTCAGCCACTCTGCAGCCCCAAGAACCTTTGATCCTGGGCTGAAGTCCGGTGGCTGAAGTTCAGGTTGCACTCAACCCCCCACCATTTATGACCTTTGCAAGTGTAGGAAGATGACGAGTTCGGGTGGGCTTGGGGAAAGCCCAGGAAAACTGGGAGTCCCAATGGCACCAGCCGGGCAGAAATTAGAAATTGACCAGAGCTGGAGTACTAAGAGAACTCACCCCAAATTCACATAGTGCCCAGGATGGGTGTTCGCCACACTGATTTTTGTTCTCACTTGAGAAGGCTTCTTTCCCTAGAGAATGCCGCTGCTCCAGGCTCAGCCGAGCCCAGGCACCAATGAGGGTGAAGTGCAGCTTGGCTGCCTTTCCTGCCACTGCAGTGGCGCCAGCTGCACCTCCTTTCTGCGGTGACACCTTGGGAGTGGTAAAAGTCGCCCTATGACAAAGTTGAGTGCACATACGAGTGGGTGGGGACAGTTCTGGGATCAGGCTCAGGAATGGAGAAGACAGAATCTAGGCCGCCTCCTTTTCCTTCCCCAATCTAACTGGCGAGATAATGGAGGGCTCTTGTATAAAAGACTGAAGAAAGAACACTGTAATTTTCTTCTGGGTCAGATGGTGGTAGTAGATGAGGAAGCAGAGAAGAGAGATCAACAGTTTGCTTTGCCTTCCGGCTTTTACTGATGAGATTAGAAATCTAGATACTGAGTTCTGTTTCTTAAAAAAAAAAAAAAAACGCAGCTCTCAAGCAGATAGACCTGTAGCCCTTAGGTTAGGCTAGGTTATACTGTAGTAACTGCTAAAACCTTAGTGATTTACAAGCACATAACATAACACATGTCCAAAATAACCTAGCAAGGGCCTCTGCTCATTCTCATCTAAAACTGATGAATCTCACTATGTTGAGGTCCTACTGTGTCAAAATGTGGCCTCACATTACCCCCTTGAGAATGTGAAGTAAGCATGAAAAATTTGATCAAAGCAAGTCATATAGCCACACTGGAGTTCAAAAAAGTAAGTAGGGCAGTCTTCACATATGTGAAGGAGAGGAGAAGCTGAAATATCTCATTCAAAGAAAAAGGGTTGGTTAATCATTTGATGATTCTGCAAGTGAGCAGATAGATCCCATCTCTTCTAGAAAGCAGACTCACTTTTACTTCTTTAGTTTGGTTGTGTGCCCCTAAGTAAAATTACTAGTAGAAATTATTCCTCAAAAAGTAACAGGCTGGGGGCCAGGGATATAGCTCAGTGGTTCCGGCGCTTGTCTTGCAAGCGCAAGGGCCCGGGTTCAATTCCCGGTAACCACATAACAATACTGGACATGGAGACTCATGCCCAGCAGCAACCAGTACCACATACCACAGTGCCGGGCATGGTGGCTCACGCCTGTAATCCCAGCACTTGGGAGGCAGAGGCAGGAGGATTTCTGTGATGTGAGTTTGAGGCTGAGCTCAGGGCCAGCCTGAGCTACAAAGTGAGACCCTGTCTCAAAAAACCTAAAAAAAGAAAGAAAGAAAGTAAGTAACAGGACTGGGTGTCAAGAAATCTAGATTTTTTTCCTCCAGGACCAGGGATGGAACTCAGGATACTGCGCTTGTCAGGCAGGTGTGGCATCACTGAACTACATCCCTGGCCCAGGAAATCTAGATTCTGATTCTATTATTTTGGGAACTCAAATCTCACTGAACTACCTTTTGCTTACCTGAAGTTTATATTCATATACTTGTTCTCTTACTGGAATATCAAGGCTAAAATAAAATCACATAAGGAAAAGTACTTTAAAACTACAAGGCACTCTGGTCCCTTAGGTGTTGAAAATAAATTATTTACAAAAGGAATGGTTTGAATAAATGAACTGTTGGGGTGTGAGGTAATAGAAATGGTGTGATGTGGTAAACGAGAGAAAGCATGTTCTATTTGGGTGAGTGTATTATGCAGCTCCACCAATGGTTGCAGTTGGGACTGTGGTCCTGGTAGTGCCATAGCTTTAATTTTTCTACAGAAGTAAAACGTTTCTGACTTTTAAAATGTGAAATCTTCTAATTTAAAAATAATTTTAACAAGATTTGTGTTTTTTGTTGTTTTGATTTTGAGACAAGGTCTCACTGTGTAGCTTCTTCTGGCCTTGAACTCACTATGTAGCTCAGACTGGCTTCTTGGCAATCCTCCTCAGCTTCTCAAGTGCTGGGATTACAAGCGTGCACTACCATGGTCAGCTATTACTACATTTTAAAAACTCAAAGGCCAAGGTCAGCACCATGCTACTTTGGTTGCCCGCCTCCACCTTATACAAATGTACAGCTGAGCACTGTGGCTTGTCTGCCATCCCAGCTACTCAGGAAGCATTGCTTGATGAAAAGATAGCACATTCAAGACCAGCCTGGGCAGCATGGCCAGACTCCATCTCAGACAACCACAACAGAAGAACAAAAGCAGGTGTGTTGCGGCACATCTGAAATCCCAGCTTTTGGGGAGGCTGAGACAGGAGGATTCCAAGTTCAGGGTCAGCCTGGGTAATGTACTATAAGATCTTGTCTTAAATATATATATATATATATATATATATATATATATATATATATATATATATATATATAATGAAGGGCGAGGGATATACCTCAGTGGTAGAGTGATTGCTTACCATGTATAAGGCTCTTGCTTCTATCTCCAGCACTTCAAATAAGAATAAAATAAATTAATTAATTACAAACCCACATGGTAGGAATTCGGGTTTGGGTGTACAATACAGTTCATGTAGACTTTGTGAAATCCAAGAGCCTTGGAGGAATTGGACACAGAGTTCTTGGTTTTCGGAGAAGGGTCATTTTTGCCCTCCAGAGGCTATTTTGCAATGTCAGAGACACTTTGCTAATCACAACTGGAGAGGGGAGGAGAGGGCGAGGGACTATGGAAGACAGAATCAGATGAGAAGTGAGAAGATCCAGGATTTAGTCTGATGCTAATCATGTTCCTTTCCTGCACATTTCCCTGTGGCAGCCTCGGGAGGAGAGGGAGCCTTGTCTTGTGCTGCCGTTTGTCTCCCCTCCACGCCGACTCCTGCCAGATCGAAGGCTGCTCCCCGACAGCGACAGCGTTCAGCTCTGCCGCGGGGCGCCTCAGCAACCACTGCTGCTGCGCCATTCTTCACCAGCTTGGCAGCCTCTGCGGAGGTCACTCATTTCACTTGAATTAGGGCCGCACAGAAAGACAAGGCTCCTGCTGACGTCAGATTTTAAAGGCCACAACCCCTATCTCTTGCTTTTAAACCCCGGCGACATATCCGTGTCGTTTGGCTTCTTTCTTTCTGCAGCTGCACTCTGGGGGTGGGGAAAGACCCCGTACTGATGAATTTTACCTGTAATTCTTTATGATTCAGACTTTTATTCTGGCTTTGGATGCGTGATTATAGACAACTGACGATGTTCTCCAAATGAATTCCCTTCCGTTTCTCGACCTGCTTTTTCCGCAAGATGGCTCAGGTTTTGTGTCCAAGGGTGCGTCCTCTGCTGCCATCTCGTGGTCTCTTGGCTGCCCCGATCGATGTCTCACAATTGCCTCTGAAAGTCATGGCGTTTGGCGGCGGCCTGGTTGCGCAGGGAATTTTCCCCTCCACTCTGCGGGGCTCCCCCAGCCCTCCCGAGCCGCAGGTCTGCGAGGGACCAGGACCTCGCGGGGAGGCGGGAAATGCGGGCCCCTTCCGGTCATCAGTGCCTCCTTGGGCCTCTGCGGCTGTTATGCAATCCTGGCCACCAGCCGCGGAAATCAGTGGACTCAGCTGCCCAGCAGTAATCAGAGCTGACCTCGCCTGGTTGGCACGATGAATGCGGGGCAGCTCTTCCCGCCCCCCACCTAGGCGGCCATGCTTTTAATCTCAGTGAGATGCGAAGACACCCGCTTCGGGTTTCTGCAACCTGGTTTTTGTTTTTCCTGCAGATGCAGGTCCGGCTAAGTGGTGTGAGCTCAAATTCGACGTTTGACTGATGGGCTGAGCCGGGCGGTGGCGGTGGCGATGGCGTAGTCACCATATTTCCTGTAAATAAGAGGGCATCTGTGAGCAGAGACTGAGGCCCATCTCCAGGGGGCAGAGTGTCTGCGAGGCGGCCCAGGGCGGGGCTGCTGCAGCTGAGAATGATGCCCTGCAGGAAGGAAGACAGGAAACTTTCTCAGTTGACATTATTTTTCCATTGTAATAATGCTCGCACGTGACGGTATACCGTTACAAAGCCTTCCTTGCTCATGAACCCTTAGCACTATCCCCTTGTAAGCCCTCCTCCCCGAGCTCAGCCTGCTTAACCACGGCCCCAGCCTTTTCTGAAAAGAAGAGGAAGAGTGGGAGGAGAAAGAGGACTGTTTTTGGTGTTTGTTTTAACTTACTTTCCTCTTTGTAATAATTTAGAGAAGGACCTGCTTGTATAGTTTCCTCTGGCTGTGGGCCTCAGGGAAGCCTATTTAGTGGTAAATGGCTAACCTGATGTGTTCCCTCTTTTTAAAATTCAGTTTCACTTTTTGAAATTAACTGGCTACTCTTCCACTTCTTTTATGTGCACCTAATTTCAGTGATATTTTTGTTGTGCGATTCTCCTTATTCCATTTATCACTGGAATCTTTGGTTTATTTTTCTTGTTGTAAACTTTTCCTAAGTTCTATCCAGAATTAATACGTTTTCTTTGATGGTTCCTGTCCATTTTCCCCTTGCCACTGCAAAGCTTTCTTGTTTACAGTTTTTCCTCCAAACCAAGCTCCCAAATAGAATTTAATTTGTTTTGCCTCTCTATAATTCTATGCTCCCCAAATCCACCTTCAAAAGCAGTGCCGTCGAAGAATATGGGAAGAAAGGTCTTCATAATTTATTATTTAACTTCTCAAGATTCTTGTACCTAGAAAGAGAACTACAGAGACATACAAGAACAAAACAGCACATCCAGAATCTGACTTCTTCCTCTAGAGATAGCTTCTTCCTCTGCCTTGAGTTTCTGTCTTGTTATCAGCTGAACTGCTGCACTACCTGCCCTTATTTTCTACAGCCAAACACCCACAGTCCTATCACACAGACCAGTGGCACAAACTTACAGCACGCGCACCACAGCCAGCTATTATCATGAGAGCTCGGAGAAATTTGCCACACTGGTACAGACTGTTCTCCTGCTGTTAAATCAGCCCTCTTCTCCCTTGCTTTGCCACAAGCCCCCTCACCATCTTCTCTCGAGGCTGGACCTACTCAGTATGTCTTCCACAGTACCACAGAAATGTCGCCATATCACTGCCCTGCTTAAAAGCCCTTGATCTTTCCTGTCACCCACAAGCTTTTGAAAGTGGCACACTGGCCTTTGTGATCCGCCTCCTGCCCAGCCTCTCCATGCCACCTCCTACATCCTTTCCATGACACTTCATAACTGGCTAACAGCAATCTGAGGAAGGATACATTGAAAAAACTATCAAAAACTAATTAACTAATATGTATGATAAACTCCTCCCCCATGTCTCTGAGCATCTCCATCCTTGATAAACCCAAGGATGATGATGACAATGACTCATTGATGAGGCGGATGGGGAGGTCAGGACAATGTGGAGTAAGACATCAAAACAAAACACTCATCCTGCTGTGTCCAAATAGCTGAGTCAAAAATTCTCATTTCATCTGTAATCTCAGCAGCTGGGAAACAGGGCAGCCTGGGCTACATAGTAAGTTCAAGGCCATTCTGAATTACAGAGCAAGACCCTGTCTCAGAAAACAAAATTCTCATTTCTGATTTTGATGGTTTGTCAAAGTTCAATGAAGAATTTTAGGTGGAAAAAAAATTCTAGCATCTGCCAGGCATGGTGGCATATACCTGTAACCCCAACATTCAGAAGACTGAGGCAAGAGGATCTCAAGTTTGAGATTAGGCTGGTCTGCACAGAGTTCAGAGTCAGCCTGGATTACCTACGGAGAGCCTGTCTCAAAACATTCTCACTTTACATACATAATGTATGGCATATTTCCCTCCATACTCAAGCTGTTGTATCCAGTCTTAGCCCCACATCAACACCAAGTGTTGCTAACGGCTGCTTCTCCTCCAAGACCATCTGTTCTTCCGCATTCCCTTTGGGAAGCTTCCCTGTCTCTCTCACCACCAGGACTGTGTTCTTCAGTGCTGCCATAGTGTTCTTTATACAGTTCTGTGCTTACAGTATACAGTTCAATACTTACAGCATTTTATTGACATTGTCATTTATAAGTTTATCTTTGAAGTATTTTCTATTTCAACTTTAGAATACCATAACCTAGTCAATCAAATGGAAAATAGGAGACATTTGAATGATTTTGCTTAAATGGATGAACAAATGGAGTAGGGCTGAAGGAACCTGCCATCGTTTGAATGTATGTGTCTCTCTAAACTTCTTTTTTTTAATTAAAAAAATTTTTTTGAGACAGTCTCACTTTGTTGTTCAGGCTAACCGTGAACTCAGCCTCAAACTCAGCAATCCTGCCTCTGCCTCCCGAGTGCTGGGATTACAGGCATGAGCCACCACGCCCAGCACTGTGGTATGTGGTACTGGTTGGTGGTGGGCGTAAGTGACCACTCAGGCATTGTGGTATGTGGTTACTGGAGATAGAACCCAGGATCTTGCATTTGCAAGTCAGGTGCTGGAACCATTAAGCTAAATCCCCAGCCCCTAAACTTCTTATGTTAGAATTTGAATCTCACTGTGATTGTAATAAGAGGTGGGGCATTTAGGTGATGATTAAGGTCCCTTTAAGACCCTTCAGATTAGCATCCTTATAAAGGGACTAATGGAGGCTAACTGGTCCCATTTTGCCCCTTTTTGCATTTTCTGTCCATTCTGCCATGTGAGGACATGACATTCATTCTCTGTGGATATGCAGCAGTAAGACGCCATCTTGGAATCAGGGACTGGTCCTCACCAGACACTGAGCCTGCCCATTCCTTAATCCTGGACTTTCCACCTCCAGAAGGATGAAGAAAAAAACTTCTAAACAACTCAGTGTTAGAAATT